>CDEZ01017982.1:0-14397 GCA_000826365.1 Acanthamoeba royreba | reverse complement strand
CCCCGTACCGCCCCGCCTAGTCGCGCAGCAAGCCACGATATCTACCATTGAAGACGCCATTGGTTCACCGCTCCACCACCACCACCACAACCACCAAAGGTACGCACCTCCCCCCCCTTTACCTCTTTCCCCCCAAACTCCGAGGCGCGGTCCGCGGAAGGCGTGGTTTTTAAATATATATATATATATATATATGGGAAAATACCCTCCACGTCATGATGTCGTGGGCCCCGTTGTTGACGTTCTCTTCTCTCTTTCTCTTCTTCTTCTTCTTCTTTTCTTTATTTTTCTTTTCTCTCTTCTTATCTCCGGGAGCAGGGGTGTGCGTGCTCGTGCTGTGGCGGTGAGCCCCCCCTGAAAACCTGAAGACAAAGAAGAAGTAGAAGACCCCCGAAGAAGACCACGAGACCACTTCCACGAGGCGAGCATGGCGGGCGTGCTGTGGCGGGCGGCCTCCGAGGGCAACGACCACCTCCTGCGCGAGGCCCTCTCCCACGGGAAGGGCGCTCGGGGTGCGCAGCATGCCGCAGTGAGCCTCTCGGCCACGAACGCGCTGGGGCAGACCCTTTTGCACGTGGCCGCCATCGCCGACAGTCCGGAGTGCGTGGGGCTCCTGATAGAGCACGCCACGCGTCGGGCTGCCGCCGCTCCGGAGGGCAGCGGGGAGCGCCTGGTGGATGCGTTCCTCAACCATCGGGACGCCGAGCTCGGCTGGACGGCCCTCCACTACGCCGTTTTCCGCAAGCACATTCGCGTCGCCCTCCTCCTCGCCGCACGCGGGGCGGAGGTGGACGTGCTGGACCACCGAGGCTACTCTCCCGTCGACCTCACCTTTGTGGAGACCTACCCCCCACCTCCTCCTGCCACCTTTCCTCGTGCCGCCTTGGCAGCGACCTGGGCGGAGGAGAGTGAGTATAGCGGAGTTGACTCTGACACAGAAGGGCGAGCCCAGAAGCAAAGGCTCAACGAAGAGGAAGAGGAAGAGCGCGACGAAGCCGGAGATGGGAGGCAACCGGAAGCGCTCACTGGCGAGTTGTACACCTGGTACTCACGCCCCCGGATGACTCTTCTGTTGTTGTTTTGGTTTCGGTGGGAGAGGCGCTGACCGGAGTTGCCATGACATCAGGGGCGAAGGGAGCAACTATTGTTTGGGACACGGCAGCCCGAATAGCGTGTCGCAGCCCAAAAGAGTGACATCGTTGCCTCTCGATGACAACGTAGTCGTGCAGGTCGCCACGTCAGAGTTTGCAACTGGTACGAGCCCCGGCTCAACCGTGCGTGATGACAGAAAACAGTTGCGGAGGTTTGAGAGTGGCTGAATAGCGTACCGTACGCACTCTCACAACCAGTGGAGTGAATACGAATCGCCATGATGTAAGCCTAGTATACATCTCCCAGAGCAATGCATTGCCTTCGAATTAAACCAGCCGTCTCCTTTGTATTGTGAGGCGGTTGGGTCGGATCCTAGGCACATCACGATGATCACATATCATTTTTTTAAGTTGTAAAAGGACGTGCGTCTACCTAGGCTCACCTTATGCAATATTCTTGTCTCCAGGGGTAGTCACACGCCTGGGTCGATTGTACACCTGTGGCGTGGGTACCGGAGGGAGATTGGGCCACGGCGATCACGATGTACGGCTCGTTCCAAAGCGGGTGCGCATTCCTGTCTCCTATCTCGCCCCTGATTACAGCCGTTGCGTCCCTATGATGAAATCAAAGGATAAATAGCTCTAGAATTACACCGATCATTCTTGACGAAAATATCCCAGTTGAGGATCTTAATCGTTCTTAGGCTCTTTATCTCTCTTTTCCTTGCCCGGTTTTAGCACTCATTCGTCACACATCAGGTGTTAGGTCCGCTTAAAGCGAAGCGTGTCGTCAACGTGAGCATGGGCTACGCCCACGGGGCGGCTGTTGCTGACGACGGTTCAGTCTTCACCTGGGGCAGCGGCGAATTCGGCCAGCTGGGCCATGGTTCGACAGAAGATTCGCTTGTGCCCAAGAAGGTGCGCGTCAGCTTATCCAAAACTGTACATTCTTTTTGGACTGGAGGTGGAGAAGGATGTACATTGGATCAACCACTTGACACTCCGTGAAAACAACTTAAATTTTTCCTGACTCTACCAACAGCCTTTTCCTCCGTATCTGCCCGATCCGAACCCGAGTGTGGTTAACTGACCATCTTTTCTTACACATCCAGATACGGGGATCGTTCGAAGGACAGAGGCCTGTTGCAGTGGCTGCTGGGCGGCACCACACCGCCGTACTCACGTCCAAGGGTGTTGTATGGACATTCGGTAACGGAGAACACGGTTCGTAGCCCACTCACAACTTAATTATCATTGGTCTGTGCGGTGGATTGGTGGTATGATGATATTTGACAGCGATGGGCGGACTGAGCTTGGGGCTGTACACCCCTTTTAACATCCAGGCTGAGACTAGTTGTCACTGACCATCACCAATAACCTCTTTTTTACTCTTTTTATTCATTGTCAGACTTATACCAACGTTAACAAACATTGTTATGACAACAGGCGAGCTGGGCTACCTGACGGATGGACTTGCAAAGAAGGCCTACTCCCAGATGACTCCGCGAGTCGTGGCCGGCATCGAGGCGCCAGTATCGGCCATTGCTGTCGGCAAAACGCACACGGCCTGTGCTACCCATACAGGCGACGTCTACCTCTTCGGCTTGGGTTCACCGCAGCCGCGAAAGCTTTTTCTGCCCACTTTACTGCCTTCCGTTTTCGGCGCCTCTTCATCTACGTCGCCATCGAAGCAAGAGCTGCTGCCGACGCCCATCTTTTCTATTGAACCAGCACATACGTCGTTCTCAGTACTGTCCGGGAATAGGTTGGCTTCCTCGACTTCGGCTTTGGCGGCACGGAGCAACCGTAAGATCACATCGCTGGTCGCGTGTGGCAATATGACTCTCGTAGTGTGCAACCGACGCGACGTATTCCTTTCCGACCTGTATCACGTAGAAGGCGTCCACTCGCGTCTTCCAAAGCCCCTGTTTTTGCCAGCTATCCCGGCGAGCAATACGATCGCCTCAGCGACCCTCAACACCAACAAAGAGATACTTGTGGCGACAGGTACCTAGCCATGCCCTATCTGCCTTCCCTTAATGCTCTGGCCGTGATGCTCTTTCCGTGTTTCAATTGAAGTTTCTTATGAAACCTACTATTACTTACTGAGCCATCGCATCATACAGTTCCCCACCTTAGTGCCTGGACTTTGCTAATTGTTTATGATTGCCAACAGATGCGGGCCACTTGTGGAGGTGTGTTGAACGCAAGGACAAGGCCAAAGAGTGGACCTGGAATCGCGTATCGGTGCGGCGCTTCAGTCAGGTCGCGTGCAGCCGCAGTCACTTTGTGGCCATCTGCCCGAAGGAGGTAACTTTTGTCCATCTTCCACATCAATTCACACGAGCACGGCATCCGTATTCTGATGAGTTAATTTACCAACCGAAATGATAGTGTGTGGATCATTTTGAATTCCTCGTTTCTGAATTTTATTCCCCGTCCTCTTGCATTCAGTCCTTGTAATACAGCCTCTAATGTCCTACCTATGATATTACTTTCAGGCGAGTCTCAAGCACACCATCAGCATCAGCCCGTGGAATTTATCGGCGCATTTGTTAAAGGAGCTTGAGGCGGGTGACTTTGCCGACATCGAATTCCTCCTCGATGATGGTCATCGTGTGCACGCACACAAGATAGTGCTGGGTATGCTCGCTTTTACTTGCAATTGTGTTCGTTCTCACTTTGACGTAACGACTTTTGTGACGGTGGTGACTTTAAGCAACGAGAAGCTCCTATTTCTCCTCTCTGCTTGCAGATGGTGAGAAAGTAGATGATAAGTCTACACCCACGGTTAACAAAGAGACACAGTGTGAGCCACCAATGTGGGGCGAAGGGATGTTCTATAACCTGGAGCCGTTTCAAGAGAAGCCCAAGCAACAATTAGTCATCGACAATGTGGCGTCGTCTCATTTTTGTTCTTTTATACGGTACTTTCCACGATCTTCGAGCAAAGACTGTGGTGTTTGGGGCGAAGACGACACATTTTACTCAGCTGAGTACCCTTATACTCGTCCGATTTTTTGCTGAATATCAATTCATGAGATTTCTGACTGAGCTCCTCCATAATCACCTTACAAGTCTTGGCCTTCTTAGCCCCGTACTTACCGAAGCTTCTCCGCAGCCTCGTGTACTCAGACCTCAGTGATCCTACGATTTCGCGACTGCGAGATACCGATAGAACCACGGCCATTACGGTGCTTAAGAGATTTGGTGTTACCCTAGCCGCGGGAACTCGACGCAAAGACAAAGGCAAGGGGAAGAATATCGATTTGGACGATGTTACCGATCACAAAGGGAACAAACAGCAGCTATCGCCCTTCGAGCAAGAGCTTCGCGACGCTTTTTACGATGAGCGATTGACCGATGTAGAGCTTATTTCTTCGGAGGGGGAACGCATTTCGTGTCACAAGGTCATAATTTGCTCACAGAGTGAGGTACTGCGAACAATGATGACCATCGGTATGCTCGAATCGCGCCGGAGTGAGATCTTTCTTCAAAACGTAACGACAGCCACTGTTAAGAGGGTATGTTCCCCTTCCCCATCACACTTATCTACACGCACACAAATTCCCACGTCCGTTGTCTTTCTAGCGAGCTTTTGTGGACGTGGTGGAATGATGGATGATATCTTAAACCATGCTAATTCCGAACTAATCAATTGAAGAACACATTCATCCGCTGACCTCACCCACCCGACACCTCGCCCTCCCAAAATCATATCTGGATACTTGGGCCAAGAGCTGACCTATGCTATCCCCTTGCAGATGAAAGAATTCCTGTACCTGGGCAATTTCGTGGAACTTACTGAGGCGCCGCGCAAGCGAGGTGGCGATGGGAGCAAAGACATGGGCGTCAGCGAATATCCTCCTCTCAAAGAACTCCTTACCTTCGATAAGGCGGTGGAGCTGCTGAACGTCAGTAACCAGTTCATGATACACCGCATGAAGGAAACGCTTGAAGATCTACTTGTGCGTCAGTATCTCGATTACGACAACTTCTTCTCGCTTCTCCTCACTGCGGAGAACTTCTCCTGCTACAATTTGAAGAAGGAGCTCTTTGAGTTCGCGCACCGCAACTTTATTCCTCTCCTCATGAGCAACGTTGCTCACGAACTTGTTGATCATGCTAGCGGCGACTACGAACATCTGCTCGATGACCTGCAATACTTCATCCAACACGGCAAACTTCGCGAGGATGAGGCGGGCGACAACGATGCAGAAGAGATAATGGACGAACAACACGAAATCGAACAAACGGAGCTACTCAACTATTTCAGCGAGGAGGAGCTGCGCCGGCAACAGGAAATGGAAGCATTTTGGGAACAGGAGCGGCGGATTGCGAAGGAGCGCGAAAATGCTAAAGCCAATGAACAGCGTCGTCGAATGGCAAAAGCACGGTCCAAGGCGGCGAAAGCGCGCTCCCGTTCCCGCCTGAAAACATCTTCCCAATCCCTCACCTCGCCAGCCGTTCCCACCGGTGAGACGCAATCCACCGCGGAGACCAGCATTCCTCAAGAGCTAAGTACTGAGGAGTGTCTCGCGAGAGAAGCAATGCGATTGCGGCTTCGGAGCACCATCGAAATGGCGACCGCAGCGCTGGCCCGAGACCACGAGGGTAACGAGGAAGCGAGCCGTTATGCCAAGCGCCTTCGCGGGGCCAAGAAAAAACTCGTTCAGATCGAAGCACTCCTCCTCAAACAGGACCAGGTAAGCTTTAAGCCTTCGCGTCAGCTCCTTCCCTCTCCGCGCCTAATACCTGGGCAGCGTGGCCATGTTTCGTCTTTGACGAGAAATGTCTATGTGCTGCACGGATACGTAGCGGAGTATAGTAATTCCTCCCTTTGTGGAGGAGGGGCGAACTTTCCAGTTGTGCATGAGGCTCTTACCTCGCACGACCTGAAGAGTCCTCCACATTTATTACTCCTTTCCATTTTCCACATGCTCTGATTCGTGCTTTCTCTGCCAGGGCGGTGTACTTGATCAGGGGCAGATGGCAAAATTGGAACAGGAGGCGTCTATTCGCGCTGAGATTGAAGCGCTTCTTGTGCTTCTCGCAGAGGCCATCAGACCTCCACCTACGCCTTCCCCTCCACCTACGCCTTCCCCTCCACCTACGCCTTCCCCTCCACCTACGCCTTCCCCTCCCCCGCAAGTCGCGTCCGAAGAATCCAAGACCGGGACTTGTGGTCCGGTGGCATACAGGAAGAAACCTGAGACCGACGGATTTTTTGGATCATCCATCCACCAAACCCATACACGCAATCGCCGACGTTCCAATAGTAAGAAGGGGCAAGCTCAGCGGCAGCCTTCGGAAACGCCTACTACATCCCAGACCGCTACTCCTTCCACTGCCGTCAGTGCGCCAACAACTGCTAAGGCACCAGAGGCTCCGTGGGCTTATAAGAAGAACGCTCCCGATGATTCTCCTCACGGGCCGTTGCCGTCGCCACCTAAGGCTGTGTCACTGGTGCAGATCCAGCAAGAGCAGGCCCGCAGCAGAATTTCGAGTACCAAGTCCACCGGTGCGAGCGGCCCTCAGCAACGGAAGGTCAAGCGACTCGGCGGGCCTGTCGAAAAGGAGGTCTTATCCTTGCCTGAACAACGACCGCAGCAAGTCGGTGATGCCGACAATGACTCAGCAAGCCCCTACGCCCTTTCTCTTGTGATCGGCGGAAGGGCTGCTGCCGCTCCTGTGCGTCTCGCTCAGCCGCTGCCTGTTGCTCCTCCGAAGGCGTCCAAGTCACCTCTGAGAGGATCAACTGATAGCAGACCGCAGCAGCGAGGCTCGCACCTCACCCAGCCCAAACCCCCTGCGGCCCCGAGCCTTCCGCGTTCTTCTAATCCGACACCCCCATCTCGACCGGTCACCCCAAGCCAGCGCGTCGTACCTGCCGCGGGAGCGCCAGCGGTACAGCGAGTGGCGTTGGCGGACATTCAACGCGAAGAGCAGGAGCGGATCGAAATGGAACGAAAGCGACGGGAAGTGGTGAAGCCAACCAAAAAGTCCCTTCTCGAAATCCAAAATGAGCAGGAGGAAGCGCGTAAGGTGCAGGCTCTCTTTGGCGAAGAGCTAAAGCTCATCTACGGCCACGACGTCGACGTGGAATCTGTATGGTGAGGACCACACCAACATAAAGCATGCTCGTTTTGTAGTGTACACCCCTCTCACCCACCCTCCTATCCACCTTTCGTCCCCCGGCCATTCCGCGGAAATCTGCGCACACGGGGTATCTCTAGATCAGCACCTCGTCCGTACCTGCTCGGCCTTCGCGAAGGCAGCGCCACATCATAGCAGAAACGAAGAGAAGCGGGGCACGGTTGGCTAGAGCAGCCGACAAGAAACTTGACAGAGCCCAGGCGACTGCGCAGCCTACGCTACCCCAGCGCTTGTGGAGTGGCTGTACCCTCCGCCAACCACGGGATGCGGCGCCCTCGGTGGCGATACTACCACAGCATGGATGACCACCCTCCTCTGCGCCATCTCGAGGGCCAGGGGCCCTCCTCCTCTTCGACGTCTTTTCCTGCACGAGTCCCGACCTCACCAGCATCACTTGCTTACTTCCTTCCAGGAAATGCTGATGGTGGTGGTGGGCATGTTGGTGCAGAGCGTGATGAAGGAAATGACCGATGAGGCCGAGGACGGTGATGGTTTCGATAGGACCATCATCCACACCAACCTCCCCTCTCGGTATATGTTCTGCTCCTACGACGTAACACTCCGGAACCCCTGCCTAACCTGATGATTTTGGGGGCGACTTCAGTCTGGATTCCCTGCCATTTGGCTTGTATCATTGGTTCCTGGTCATCTCGCTGGGGATCACCTGGATGCTCGATGGCTTGGAAGTCACGGTATCAGTCTCCCTTTTCGTTCACGCGGCCATCGTCTTACCGGTGTGCGATAGATTCTTTCAGTTGTGAGCGCACATCTCAAGAGAGAGGATACCCTTGGGCTCACGGATGTACAAGTGGGACTCACAGCTTCCGCTAGCATATTCGGTAGCCAGTCCATTTGAAAGCAAAGCTCACGAGCCCCATCTTACCGCATCTCGACTAGGGGCCATTCTGGGATCGCTAGTCTTTGGTTATCTTTGTGATCGCTACGGCCGAAAGAAACTCTATCTGGCAACGCCCATGTACAGTTGGTTGTTTGTATTGACAGACAAACGTATTCATTCGTCCTCGGCAGAGTGTATTCCGTCGCAACTGGTCTGAGTGCCTGCTGCTGGGAGTTCTACGGCTTTGCCTTCACGCGCTTTATAACAGGCGCTGGTCTTGGTCGTGCCCAGCAACCTCGATCTTCAATCCAGTTATTTGATCTCATGTGGCTTATTCTGTGCAGGTGGGGAGTACAGCGCCATGAACTCAGCGATAGATGAACTTATTCCCGCAAAGGTTCGCGGCCAAGTTGATCTAGCAGTCAATGGATCGTACTGGTTTGGTACAGCAACGCTATTCGAGCATTGACCAGGGACATTACTTAACCCGTACCCAACAGGAGCCGCGATTGCTGCAGCTGTCTCACTGCAAATATTAAATCCCTCATTTCTAGGCTCAGCTGATTTCGGATGGAGGTTCATGTTTGGTAGATACCTTATACCTTCCCTTTATGCCACACAGAGCTAGGCGTACACCTAACCCAATTGGTCGCCTCAACAGGGTTGGGTGCAGTAATGGGAATTGGCATTGTTGCCTTGCGTCTATTTCTTCCAGAAAGCCCCCGCTGGTTGCTAACTCACGGTAGAACACCTCCGTTCCTCTTGTGTGACGTGCCAATATCTCACCGATGAGATACCAGGTCGAGTCGCGGAAGCTGAAAGTGTGGTGGCCACCATTGAGGAGCGATCGGCACGTTGGAAAGCACCCACTTGGATCGCGCCATGCACCATACGCAGCGGCACACGGCACGCACCTCATGAAATTCATAATCGTGACACATCCTATGCGTCCTCAAGCGAGTATGACCAGGTCGACGAAGAAGAAAGCCAGGAAGATCTTATCGTGATCATCCCACGCACTCACACCCCTCTCCGCGAGGTGTTATCTTCTATGGTTGTGCGATACCCCAAGCGTACAGTCCTGGGTCTGGTGCTCATGGTTGCGCAAGCGTTCTTCTACAATGCGATCTTCTTCTCCTATGCAATCATTCTTGTTGGTCCGATTAACCTAGCTTTCTTTGCCTGCCTATTGAACTGACTGTCGTCCTGGTTTAATATGCAGAGTTTTACCAGGTGCCGAGTGAACAAGTGGGACTGTACCTGCTGCCCTTCGCAATTGGCAATTTTATGGGTCCCATTACACTAGGACGCCTCTTTGACACATTAGGGCGGCGTAAAATGATAGCATTCACCTACTCGATCAGTGCAGTGCTACTATTGATTACAGGTACGCACCTACAACGTTTTTAAGTGCTGCAATCTCATCATCCTACTGCACAATTAGGCTGGCTCTTTGAAGGAGCGATGATAGGAGCCGTAACTCAAACGATTATGTGGTCTTCAGTCTTCTACTTTGCTTCTCCTGCTGCCAGCGCAGCCTACCTAACGGTGAGCGAGACCTTTCCTCTGGAGATGCGCGCCATCGCAATAGCTGTTTTCTACTCTCTAGGTACGTACACAACGGGAGGACTTCCTCCTTTAATGACGGCTACACTTTGGGGCGCAACCGATTAACAAACCTGATATCAGGCACCGGGATAGGGGGCGTAGTTGCCCCCATGTTGTTTGGGTGGCTGCTGCAGACGCGGCAGCCGATGAATATACTGTACGGGTACATCGCAGCGGCCATACTGATGCTTCTTGCCGCTTTGGTCGAAACGGCAATAGGTGTTGACGCAGAACAACAGCCTCTCGAGCAAATCACAGCTCCGCTCTCAGCTCTCCAGCCCTCCTCCTCTTCGTCACCTCAATCGGCCTCCACATCGTCGTCGCTCGCCTCGTCCACCTCTCTTGTCTTTCCCTCTGCCCAGTTTAATGCGACTTCCGTGCCGACGAGAGAAGCAACTCAATCAGCACCGGAGTCAGGAACTGATGATGTGGCCGACATAGAGCTGCAAGCATCGGGTGAACTTGGCGAACGGGCTGGCGACGAACATACCCGACGGCAGGCAGGAAGCGCGCGGCAAGGATGACCTTGTGCGCGAGTGAAATCCATAATTAAGGCTTACATACGTTTTATTCGCTTGGGTGGTTTACGTTGTGGCCGTACTCCGCCGATTCCCTAACTTAGTGTTGAGCTCGTTCAGGAAAATGTTGGTTCCTGATCCGGCCAGCAGCGTAGTCGCGGGCGATGGTACGGGACCAGTGGTGAATCGTGAAGGACGCGCTGCTGGCTGAGAGGGGGTTTGTTGAGGGTGGAGAGGAGGGAAGGGGAAGGACGCAAGCGAGTCTACTCCCGTCCCCGTTGCCGTGAGCGGACGCGGTATGTTGTCGGAAGGAAGAGGCACGGAGGCAGGGGGCGTGACGAGATCCTTGTTTGCCTGATAAGAGCGCCGCTTGGGACCCGGGATGAAGGTTTTCTTTCGTGCTGTTCGTTCTTTTTTCTCGTCCTTCTCGTCCTTCTCTTTCGGACGCGACTGTTTGAGAAGACGCTCGTGCGAAAGTTGCCCCTACGTATGGCCCTAAAGTCAGTGGATTACAACAACAGTGCCTTGCGTGCATCGTACAGAGATGGCTGGCCTCAGATTTTTCAAGGCCTTGGGCTCAGATGCGCCTGCCCGGGAGAGAACTTGCGCTATGGCGGCAAGCCACTGGTTCTTCTGCTCCTTGCTCTCTGCGAATACCCGCGTTATAACCGGTATACGAGGGTTGTGGTCCACTGCATACACAGCGTCAGTAGCAGCGACGCAAGGAACAATGTCATAGAACAGTACCGATTTCGAACCGGTGTTGCTCGTCTTCTTCGACATCAACGACTTCAATCAAATCGTCTGCTTGATTGTTAGTCTATCCGGTAAAGCGAGGCGGTGGTTCATCGCTGCGGACATACCAATCAAGATGAAGCGCTTTGGCTTGATCTTGGAGGAGAGGCTCACCGTTGTTGCAAAGAGCATAGCATCGGAGAACAGAAAAAGGAGGCCCTTCTTGCCAGGTGAAGTTTCGTTGTATTGGATTATGAACAAGCCCTCTTGAATGTACCGTCGTGTAGCCGTAATTACAGTAAACCGAGACTGTGCAAGGAACTCCTATGTTAGAAGGCATTGGCGGTGTACGAGAGTGGCTATCATACGCCGTCAATGCGGGACTGAATCTTGGCCATTGTTTGTTGATTTTCTGCCTTAGCCTTCATCTCGTTTATGTGTCTGGCCACTGCCGCAACAGCCTCAACAACCTTGTATTTGTTTTATTAGCCAAGGGACGGAATGTGAACCACAGTGGAGCATTACCTCTTCGAGTTGGTTACACTCGGGGCTGTTTGGAGCCGAATAACGTACAAGCTCTCGGAACAGAAGGGGATATTTACAGATACGTTGCATGGGCTGTTAACGAGCGGCGTTTCAGAATAAATCAATCATGACGGCATAGAGAGTGAGGAGAACCTTAGCCAGATAGGCGGGAAGGTCAAGTGACTTGCTTTCTGGGAGAGCACGAACTGAATCGCAGAAGGCTCTAAAATCACTATTGGTCTTTATCAAGTGAAGGAACAGCCGTTCTTGCCGATCGATATTGTTAATGTATTGTGAATACATCTTGAAATAAGGTGACTGAAAGAATACTGTTAGTCTCTCGAAATAAAGATCCGACCAATTTATCGACGTACGATTTCCGAAAAGATTGACCCTATGTCCATGCTTGACTGCCCGGAATCGTGCCTCTCGAGAGCAGTGAGAAGAGATTCATTTATTCCTATGCAGACCTGTCAGCAGTTGATACCTGAGCCGGTAAAAGAGAAGCACCTTTGAGCAAGTGAATGTTGGAAAAGAGGCCTGTGTTTTGCGCTGCATCGATGACGCCCAACTTGGCAAGAGGACGTTGGTATCGCTGCGGCAGGTAGAAGATGTGGTTAGAATGGTATGGGGAAGCGTCGGGAGGGAGGGGTGGGTTTTTACTTCAACTACGAACGTGAGGTCCTTGACATACTCGCGCTCGGTGGTGATGATCTCATTTATTACATGTCTTTGCATCCTTAGTCGTTTGGCCTCCTTCTTTTCGTCGTCACTGAGCTCTTCCTCAAGTTCCTTATTGGGCGATCATTAACCATATTATGACGAATTCTGAATGAGCGCGTAATGGACATAAGAGACTCTTCAGAGAGCGTACTTTGTGCTCAGGGAGAACTGAGGTCGTTCCTGGCTGAGCATCGCTGATATCAGCGTTGAGAATTGACGAATATGACGATCCCAATGACGTGCTGCTTGTTGGTGAAGCGGCCGACAGATCCACCCATAACGCGTCGTCCGTCCAGTACCCTGGATGTAAATAAGAGGTTAAGAGAAGCAATAAACGCTGGCGTCGCGCTGCGATAGACACCTTCCCAATAGACGTTGTCGCTGTCTCTGTATCCCTCGTGGAATTGGCCATCCTCACCCCAAAATCCGACATAGAAGTTGGTGTCACTGCCCCAGTACCCGTATGTGCCATCAGCATGTCTAAACGAGCCGTCGGGTCGTTCATAGACTTCCTCTTCGCCCTCTGTTGGGGCGTATTGTGGGCATTCATCCTCCAGGTTTACGCTGCTTTCACCTTGGCTGGCTGAAACCTCGTCGCCCACGTCGCTTTCCCCATCCTGGTCAGGAATCTGGCCAGTGCTGTGTTGGATCCGAGGACTCTGCTCAGTTGTCACGTTGCAATCGTCTTTCTCTTCAGCTGCTCGCTGTTCTACGCAGTAAACAGTGCTCTCAGATGCATTTGCAGAATGTGGCTTCGCCTCGTGATGTGAAGATGGCTCGGGCATCATCCCGCTGTGCACTAGCGTAGGGCTGGCCACTCCTGATCACAACACCGCAAGTTGGGTTTCAGTTGGGCTCGCTGATCACAACAGTGCTGCCATGAGCCACGGACCTCCTCCCGGGTGAGGGTATTGAGCGCGTGGTGGGATTGCTGGGGGCGTTTTCCGCTGGTTCGTCGTCGTCGCCTGCCCAACCCATACACCATCGCGGAGACGTTAGCGGCGGATGGGAAGAGGGCTCTTTCACTCCTCGTACCGTGGACCGGAGGGATGTTGGCGTCGTGGCCAGCGACGACGATGGCGGAGGAGTGGTGGGCGATGGCGAGGACCGAGCAAGGGACCCCGCCGAGCGGCTGATAGGGCTGGTCGGAGCCGATAACGGGGTGACTGGGCTTCCCGTGGTGTAGTCTCTCGACTTGTTGTTGTTGTTGTTGTTGTCGTTGTCGTTGTTGTTGGTCGGGGTTGTAGGGGACGTGTGGGACGTCTGGGTGTGACTGCTGCTGCTGCTGCTGCTGCTGCTGCTGCGGTGGCCCACACTCGGGGACAACAGCGACGACGACGACAGCGACAATGGTGAATACGACGACGACGACGAAGAGGAAGAGGAAGAGGAGGAAGAGGAGGAGGGCGGGGCGGGGCTCGCCCCGTCCATCAGCACCAGAGGAGCAGTGCCTGCCCGAGAGCGCGGGGGCAAGGCTGGTCGTGGGCGTGAGGACGCTTCCACCCCTCCTCCTCCTCCTCCTTCTGCTGCTGCCGCCCCCCACAGCGACGAGGAGGACGACAAAGAAGAAGAAGAAGAGGAAAAGGAGGAGGAGGAAGGAGAGGAGGGGGAGGTGCGACGTTTGGCGGGGGGTGCAGGCAGGGGCTTGGTGATCATCGTCCCACTGCTGCTCCTGAGCACCGACGAACTCGAAGACGAGGAAGTAGAAGAAGAGGAGGAAGAGGAGGAAGAGGAGGAGGAGCTGCCGGCGGCGGCGGACAGAATTGCGGCAGCAGCGACGGAGGGAAAGGAGGAGAGGAGAGAAACGGCGGAGGCGGAGAAGGAGGAGGAGGAGGTAGACGGGGGGCCGCAGGACGCCTCGTGCTCGTCAACTTCGCAGCAGGCATAGGAGGAAAAAGAGGAAGGGTCCTCCTGTTGTTGTTGCTGCTGCTGCTCCCCTCCAAGAGGAGTTGGTGGAGAGGAGGAGGAGGAGGAGAGGGTAGGTGGCGTAGCAGCCTGCACTGTGGCGGCAGGGGCGGCAGCCCCCAGGGAGGAGGGAAAGGGAACAGAGGGAGGTGGTCGCCGCGGAACGTTGAAGGAGGACATGAGCAGAAATGGACCCTCGAGGGAGCAGGTAGAGACGAAGAGGCAGATCGTACGCGAGGCGGCGCTCGCTTTTCTCTCTTGTCCCCACCGCTGCCCCAGGAGGAGGAGGAGGAGGAGG
>CDEZ01017978.1:0-13514 GCA_000826365.1 Acanthamoeba royreba | reverse complement strand
GAACACAGCGCGGGGGGCGTCATCACCGGCGAAACCGGCCTTGCACATGCCCGAACCGTTGTCAATAACAAGAGCCTGAACCTCGTCGCCCATGGTTGATAGAGTTGGTGTCTGTTGTGTGAAGTAGTGGTGATGTTGTACACTGAAGAAGAAGCTTGGGGACGCTGACGCTGGGCTATTTAACCCTTCCTGCTTGCGTCATCCCACCCTCGGCCTGAGCGCGCAGTAGGGCCGTGGTAACCGGTTTGGCTTCTACTGCGGTCCTCAGGCAGCGTTTCAATTCGCCAAGGACGTGGATCGGCTCTACCGCGAGTTCAGGTTGCCAATAGTGAGCAAACAGAGATTTCCTGGCGTGTACTGCGCCGCCGTAGCACTCGATTTTTGGAAAAACGATCTGGATTGCATGGATATGATCATATAAGGAACGAAGGTTTCCTTTTTCCCGGTTTAGGATATGACACATTGCTACGTAGTGTTCGGTGGTAGGGAACATACCAGAACAGGAATCTGATCCGCGTGGGGATTTTGAACTATGTGCTGACCACCTCGCTTGCACACAGCTCGCCAGCATACGGCTGGCCTGGTGGGTGGGTTCTACCCTGGACGGCTGCGGGTTCTCTGCTCTGCCGCTTTGTCGTGTTGACTGGCAATCTTCGTAGGAGTTCCCGTGCTTCGTCATACTCATGAAGCGCCTCGTGAGCCAGTCTGCCGCTTTGTCTTGCAGAAAGGTTTGTGTAGCTCCGGCCTTATGCATGGAAATGGTGCATCCTCAGCGGTACTCAGTTACGAAGTGGCTTTTTGTCCCGTCGGCCGTGCGGCTACGCTTGGCGGCGTGTTCTTATCTGTCCACCATTCCTCTTCACTGATTCTCAGAACCACCACACACCACTGCCCACCGCCCTGCTCGAGCTGGCGGGGGCTTCCATCTGCACCATTACGTTTGGGGCCAAACTCCCTCTCCAGTTTCGTTCTTGTTGGCGCCAAAGATTTTGGCGCGAAAACAAAGCAACGGCTACTTGCAAGTAGCGTTGCAGAATCGTTGCAAATCAATTTCTCTCCTTGTACATCTTTACCATTACCACCAGGGCTGTTCATCCCAAATTCTTTCATTCTTGTCACAAATGGCCACGCGCAAGACCACAGCCAAACGCCGGGCGGCGGCTCGATCAGCGGCATCCATGACCAAGGAGAATGACATCTACCTGGGAGAAGAGGACAACTTCGTCGATGACCAGAAGAAGCTCGTGACCATCGGTACTTCATCCCCCAAGCGGGTCGCCAAACGACGCAATGTCCGAGCATCCTCGCCTTCCCCCTCGGATCGCAAGGCCTCCATCCCCTTCCAAGATGTGACGCTGGCGATGGCCAACATGAAGGTCGATCCTCATTCCTCTTCGAAAATGGCATCGAAGATGTTGAAGAACGAGGAGGACGACGGATTTGGCGTCGATGCGGAGGAGACAGAGCAGATGGCAGCATCTGCGGCGGCAGCGAAGAAGAAGAAGCCCAAGAAGCGAGTTGGATTCGTCTCTTCGCAGCCGACAGAGATTCTCACGTACGAGAGGGACGAAGCGCCCGAGATCAATCTCGCGAGCATCCTCAACCGCAGCTCCTCTCGCACAGCGGCGTTCGTGCCTGTGAGCCCCATCTCACAGCGACGGTCGGCGACCAGCGCGTCTCGGGACGACGTCATCGAGGAGGAGCTTACATGGGATGAGGACGACGGCGAGACGGTTAGTTGCTTCTCGCTGCACGAACTGCATGTGGAAGTCAAGGTCACACGCGACACTGAGAAGATGAGCATCAGCGAGCTGCGACGCGAACTGACTGAGCGCGGCAAGTCAACGGCAGGCACCAAGACCGAGCTCGTGCAACGGCTCAACCGCACCCTCCTCCGTTCCAAGGACGTCGAGTGCATCGAAAACGAGGACGATTGACCGAGCTCGCGGTCTCCTTCCTGATGTGGACTGCACATCACCTTGATCATCGTGCTTGGTGCTCGGCTTGGAGGTGTTGTCGCTCGTCCATTTTAATCTTCATGTACATCTCACAAGACGACATGTGCTGCCCTCCTGTGCGGTAGCGTGTGGCAAACATTTCCCAAACATTTCATATTTTCAACCTCCGTTTCGTAAAATTTCATAAAAGAAAATCAAAAGAAAATAGTTTCTTCACGTAGTACATCGTGAATGGAGGGAAGTGGCACATTGCGCAGTGATCGCGGTGCAGATGTGGGCGGAGAGGTACTGGCAGACCACGCTGGGCATCGAGAATCTTCGGCATCTTCATCCTCAACAGGGATAGATAAGCTGCCCCGAGGAATGGAGAAGGGGACGACGATGCTGCCCACATCGCCCAACTGGTACTGCGGGCAGGTCTCGGACTGCTCGCCGCCCCACACGTCGGGTCTGTACGCGTACGGCGCCAAGGCTGAGGTGCAGCTGCTCCACCTCGGGTCGCGGCGGTTTGTCGGCGCCCTACGTGGCCACGAGGACCGCGTCACGGCCTTGGAGTTTGCGCACCGTCCCATGTCCTCCACGTCTTCCTCTTCCGCTCCTCTGTTGTGCGCCAGCGGCGCTGCTGACGCCGCTGTCCGCTTATGGGACGCGCGTTCTCTCCAGTGCCTTGCCGCCCACCGTCTCCATAAGGTTGTCCCTTTTGTTATTTATTTATTTAAAATATTAATTAGATTTAGCTTATAACACGAATAATAAATAATGGAAAAATAATTAATTAAATAAACACATAAACGAAGAAACAAACAAACAAATGAATAATATTATTTTGTTACCATAGAGCACTGATGATGAGGATTGTACATGCAGGGTGCAGTAACGGCCTTATCCGTGGCGATGCTCGGGGCGGATCTGGTGGTGATCTCTGCAGACAAGAGCGGCATCATTGTGGTGTGGCGCTTTACCAATGGTGTGGTGAGTGGCGACGGCCTCAGTAAGAGCTTCTCGGTGAAAGAGAAGTGGGGAATAGATGCTACGGTCAACTGCCTAAAGTGTTCACCGTACCATGCGGATGAGGTAGCCGTGGGGTACGTGGATGTGGTAATACCAACCGTGGCGATCTTGATTGCCTTATCCACCACTCTGGTTGGAACAGATTTCAGAATGGAGTGGTGGCAATTGCAGACATCAAGGAGGGCACGGTTCTGCATAGGCTCACTGGCCACGTAGATGAAATTCATGCACTCTCGTGGCTACCTCCTCAGTTTGCTAAACAACGAAGTAAGCCAACTGAAGACAACTGGCGAAGCGGTACTTTTGTTCTATGGCACGCCATAGCGTTACACCGTTCTCAATCTTACATTTGCGTCCACATCAGAGAAACAAGATGAAACTGAAGAAAGTGGCGTGGCAGAAGAAGGCTCTGAGCAAGGTGGTACCGAGAATTCATCGTGGCGACTGAATCCACTGCTGGCATCATCTTCCCGGGATCAAACCATTCGCATATGGAACACGCAGACTGGTTCTCTTGTCCCCTCGTCCCTCTCTTTCTCAGAGTAACATTCTTCACTCCTAGTTTAGCGAAATATGCTAAGTTGCCCTCTGATCACCCTTTCCCATTTAGGCAAGTTTCATTGCATGCTTCGATTGCCGGCAGCACGTCGCGGCGCTCGAGACAAAGCGGGAGCATGGCTCAGTATGGCATGGTCATCGTGCAAAAGGAATCAACTCATATCTGCCTCCAACGAGTATGTACATCCCGTCAGTTTGATCAATGAGCATCTATCTTAGGACTTTGCTTGATATTACAGTGATGAGCTTCTGCTGTGGGACATCAATGACCGGAAGAAGCCTTCATCAAACCGACTCACAGGCGCTGGTCACAATCGGGCGATCTTCGGCATTAACTTCCTCCCAGATGATCCCAGGCATTTCGTTACGCACTCCATGGATCGCCAGGTACACATCATATGATTGTGAAAGCTGATACGACCTTGCTTAGGACTTATGACTTATGGCGTACAATTTAGATCATCTTGTGGAATTGCGTAAAACTTAAGAGTGTCTGGAGCATCCCTACCCTTGGGGGCTTTGCCTACAGCCTTGATTACTCCGAGATGGTACCAAGAGATGTCACAGATGAAATGGTTACCATTCTTAGAACGTTCCTCATCGTGCTTGTAGGATCCCACAAAGCTCGCTGTGGGTCTAGGTGACAAGTCGATAAGGCTCTGGGACATATCCGAAGCCACATCTCGCGAATCAGAAGAGACTGTTGACGAGCAAGCTGTCGGCCATGTATCCAACAAGAATCCTTATCGCACGGTGTTACTGTGGAAGGGCCTCCAATCTAAAGTCACATGCGTATGCCTTGCGTTTCCCATAGCACTGGACATTACTGTTTTGGCTGATTTCCCGTCTTCCGTATCAGGTCGCGTGGCACCCCACAAGTATCGGCATCCTAGCTTACGGCATGGACGATGGCAGGGTGGGTGTCTACAACACCCATGCGCAAACAGTGGTGCAGTTCACAGGCAATCACATGCGAGGTAATCCTCAGAAATCCTGTACAACCTCAGAGGATTTCTGACATCTGATCACTGTAGGTCCTGTATATGAGCTTGGATGGAACCTCGCAGCGGCTCAGGCAGAAGCGGAGGCTAAGGAGGGCACTGAAGAGGAGCCCGTTCAAACCGAAGGAAAGGGTGAGAAGAAACGTTACCTGCTGTACAGTTGTGGTGGAGACGGTAACATCCTCGAATTTGACCCGGTGCGGCCGAACAAGCTACCGCGGAATATCAATACCTACATCATCAGCAGCCTGCCTACGCCTACTGATGAAAAGGTAGTCAAGTTTGACATTCCTCATGAAATGGACTCTCATCTTTTTCTTCAGGCCAAGCCAAATCTCCCCAAGCGAAGCGATTTCTCCTGGAAGAAGGACGGCCGCATAATTGCTATTGGCAACAGCAACGGGTACGCGCTTTTTCTCTCTGATTCAGTGCTATACACTCTCATCATAACGCGTGATACAGAAGCATCGAGTTATTCGAGTATCCTTCGTGGCGATGCTTGCGTGTGTTTAACGATCATCGCAAGCTCATCAATCGGTTGAAGTGGAACAGTTCCACAGAGGATGTACGTCACTCTACAGCGTTCGTAGAATCACTTATTCATGAACATTTTGTTCAGGGAGCTGGGCCGGCATACTGGGACAATCTTTTGGCGTCTGCATCTGATGATAACGCCATCAACATCTACGACATTACGAGCATTGTCACCAGCAGCGAGAAAGGTACCCTCTCTTTTCCACTCTTAGATGAAATCCTTGTTCATACCAATTGGCCTAGCATCTGCCGATTCATCTCTTTTGGGCACGAGTGAGGAATGCATACGCATACTCAAGGGTCACACTCGGTCGGTCACTGATATCGCTTGGTGCCCGCACAATCCCGAGCTTATCGCTTCTGCGTCAATGGATGGCACAGTACAGGTAATACGACAGGACCTTAGAACTACAGAGTTATCTCTAAATTGACCCCTATTTACATCAGGTGTGGAATGCACTCAGCGGCGCGCAGCTGTCCAACTATCGGCAACACACGGGAAGAGTTTTTGCAGTCAGGTCAGTCAATCTGTCACAGACTGAATTAGGAGAGCCCTGTGTGACTGAACGCAATCGTTTTGGTTTGCAGGTGGAACGGCCTTGACCCACAATTCCTCTTTAGCGGCTCCGAAGATCAGACGCTACGTATGTGGAACTATTTGGAGCAGCCCGATACTGCGCCGCCTCAACTGGGTACGTCCCTTCACGGTTGTGGTCCCTCTAGTGTACTGAGAATGTGTTCACCTGATTTAGAACCATTGGCACGCAAGAAGAAGCCAGCTCCTAAGAAGGGCACTAGCACCAAGGAGAAGCAACCTGCTGGCGCGAGTGGGGAAACCAAACAAAGCGAAACAGCGCAAACCCCAGAGCCGGCTCCCCTTCCCGAGGGACAGCTGCCAACCTCAATTGTTGAGGGGGCACAGGACAAACCACAAGTTGAACCAACGGCTACGGTAACGGAAAAGACTCAAGCTGTTGGCAACACGGTTGAGACCAAGGTCGAACAGCCTGTAGCAACAGCCCAGGAAGTAAAGGACACTACGAAACGCGGTGGAAGAAAGAAGACTAGGAAGGAACGAAGCTTGCTTCCGATATCGAATAGCGCGTTGCAGGCCCGACCTCAGCAGCTAGAAGTGTGCAAGGCTATAGCTCACGAAATCTTCAAGGATCAGGAGCAAAGAACTGATGAAGACGAAAGCATCCAACGACCACAACAAACGGCCGAGAGTGTAACCAAAGAGAGCGAAGCGAAAGTTGAAACCTTCCACGAGGAAGCTAAACTGTTTCTTGGTGAGAAGGAGGCACGAGAACTCCTCCATTCTGAAGGTATGAGGTGTTTCATACAAGACCATATTAAGCATTTGCTAACTCGTACTGCAGGTTCTTTACATACAGAAAGTGGGAACTGGGAAAACTCTGCCATACTCTCCATGTGGCAAGGCGATGTAGCCGCAGCTCTACGACAGGTTGTACAGAAAGAGGTACGCCATACCCTCCAGGAGTCGCCCTTCTGTTGGTGCGTGGTTCCTTACTATCTATCATCCACATTGATCACAGGGGCTATCTACCATGTGGCTTGCTTTGAGCCCTATGGCTGGGCGCGAGATATGGGAAGCCCTTTGCGTGGCGTACGCCTATCAACTCAAGCAAGCAGGCGATGTGCACAAAGCAGTACGTTTGTTCGCTGCTGGAGATCTGATGCCGAATAGTAGTTCATAGAACAATCCTTCAGGTTCTATTCTTCTTGACATGCAACAGAGTGCAAGATGCGGTAAAGGTGTATACCGACGCCGAAATGTTCAGAGAGGCTGTTCTCCTTGCTAAGATGAGACTCACGAGCAACGTACGATACATTCAACTCTTTGCTTGTGTTATTCTCAATGTAATGAAAAATATCCACAACAGGATACACTTTTACGGGAGCTCTACTTGGAATGGGCCGAGTGGTGCGAGCAGCGAACGATGTTTGAGCAGGCTGCCAAATGGTACCTTTGCGATCTCTTTACCCGTACAGAGTAGACCACTCATCCTATCGCCAGCTATCTTGCTGTGGGCGATACAGATAAAGCTATACAGTTGCTGGCTCGGAAGGGTGACGCACCAGCTCTTGAAGCAGGTGGGTCCTATCACTCGCATCTCTTCATATGCTCATCGCGACTCTATCTTGGACTTGGTTATGTCTATGTAATAGCTCTCGAAGTTGCAATGGCTGCCGGTAAGTCCGAGGCTGCACTCCTGTTAGCAACTAACTACGTCAAGCTGTGCATATACAGCACACACAATTTCGATAAGGTACGTTGTATCCTTAATCGCCATGCCATCAGTTTGGTCTAACTCGTCCTCGAAGGCCTTTGAACTTTCCACCATGTTTCCTTCCCTCTACACCAACTTGTACCTTGTCTGCGCCGAGCAGGTCTTATGGCATCAGGAACATAAGAGTGGAGATCAAGAGCCTGAGCCATCGCTTCCTTCCTTTATGCACGCCTTGTTTCCAGCAGGTACGGCGAAGCTTTCATGCTCCCATGACACAAACTAAACTTGTATGTGCAGCCAGCCGATTCTTGCATGCCCTCCGAGCAAGCGAAGCCGAGCAACACTTTCTGGAGAAGATATATCTAGCTTGGCAAGGGCGCGGTCTGCCTCTTGACAAGATTAGCTTGGAAGCCAGGCGTGATGAGCTTCAGTCTCAGCACATAGACAACCAGCGGCGCCCTGATCGGGTAATAACTATTGATTGCTGGCTACATACGATTGCACAATTAATATTGTTTCGTGGTCAGGTGGCTCATTCTGTCTATCTGAGCCTTGCCCTCATCTCATTTCTGTTGGGCAACTTCGAGGACGGTCTTCGCCATTGTCTTGCTCCAGTCGCTCACACAAAGGACACGATCAAGCAGCTGCAGATCTTCTCCCTGTGCTTCCCTTCGTGGAATGTGATCAAGTCAAGTTTCGTGCGACGCTCCACCGATGAAGCTGCATCTTCCGGCGGAGTCCGCGAGACTCCCATGGCCGTACCAGACACTCTACTCCTCTCACTGCGCAGCTTTGGAGCGTGCGCCGAGCTGCGCAATCGCTTGTTCGATGTGTCTCCGGCTTCTGTGGATATGATATTCGGACTCAGCAACGAACAAGATAAACCGCAGCGACGCGATAGAAAAGAGGAAACGCTTGACGAACAGCGAGAGGCACTAGAGGAGCTTGCGGAGGTTGTATGTGATGAGCGGATTGTTCAGTGGCAGACGCTGCGAGAAAGGATGAAAACTCTGCGTAAACGGGCGGCATGGCTGGAAGCGACCAATAGAGCCAAACAATCAGCTACGAAGACAGCTGCCAGCGGACCTTCGTATGCAGCAGCGACAAAGACGGCTGAAGAGATGGAAGAGGAACAGGTCAAGGCCGAGCTCACCAGAACTCAGATATCCCTTCGCAGCCTGGCCCAGGTTGATGCTGACTCACATCAGCGGGAGAGCAAAGAGAAGGGCGACTCGCAGACCAACTACTTCATGGCCTTACCTCCTGCCGCCTGCGGACCAACGCTTCTCTTCGCGCTTTGCTGCGAACTCGGCTTTCTAACGATGGCGCGAACCGTGAATGACTGGATGGGACGAAACATGCGGCCTCACGATACCACTACAGCCGGCGAAGCGAGTGAGAGCGCGGCTGAATGGGAAAGGAAATGGAGAGCAGTGCATGATCGCTTCAGCCGCATGTTGGCGATCGCCGCTCGGACCTAATTACAGTTGAATTGACCATCCAGAACTTCTGGATTCAACAAGAAGGCTTGAAATCCCGAGGAAGGTTATCCACTCCCTTCCAGTCTACCCCGCTGTGCTTGGTGGAGAACAGGTTCTTGACCTCTTTCATGTTGGCCTTGGTCAGCACGGCCCTTCGTAAGTCCGCAAAGTTCAAGTTCGCCCCATACATATTCGCTCCTAGTCATTCGTTCACATCACTCAGCCTGTACGATCCCCTATCATCCTCTCTATGAGAGCAAACAAACGTACCAGACAGGTTCGCCTGTCGCAGATTGGCATTGAACAGGTTGGCATTCTCCATCTGAGCTCCTGCGGCAATGGTAAGCGTCAGGTCATCAGACTCACTGCAATCCAGCAAGGTGATGAAATGACTCCTATGTACCGATGAGGTTGGCCTCTCGCAGGTCACATTCGACGAGACTGGCGTTGTTGAGGAGCGCCCATCGCATGTCCACGCCGCGAAGGTTGCATTGGAAGAAGCGCGCATCGACAAGCTTCATTCCGCTCAAGCAATAGCCGCGTAAGTCGCAGCCGCTCAGTTGTGGCGGATGACCACTGTTGAGCAGCTGCACGAACTGATCTTCCGTGATGCGGACGAATCCCGACCTCTCCACATCTGCCTCCTCTGAGCTGTCGTCATCGCCATCAGGTTCGCCCTCTGCATCGTCTCCTTCGTGCTCACTTTCCTGCTTCTGTTGTTGTTGCTGCTGCTGTTGTCGCAGAGCATTCAATCGTGGTGATCGCATCGAGCTGGAGTTGGAGTTGGATTCACTGGAGAGCCTCAGCGGTGCTTTGGTGAGACTGGTCACCTTCGGCTTGCCCGTACTGTCCTTCGTCTTGTGCATGCTGGCTTCACCCATGCTACTGCCCTGCAGGAGTTCCACCAGACGAGTGAGACCGTAGTAGGTAGCTTCCAGGATCAGCGCTTCCTTCTCCACACCACCGCCGCCGCTGCCACCAACACCATCAGCGCCCATTCCGCCGGTACGTCGCCCGCGCCGCTGTGTCTGCATTGCTGCCGGCAGGTGGCCGTTGCGAAGCCAATCAAGAATGACGGCGAAGGCCTTGGGGTCGCGGTCGATGAACACACGGCCGTCTTCATCCTTGTCCAGCACGTGTCGGCCGGAGAACATGGCCGCCAGCATGGAATCCGGCTCGGCTGTGAGCGTGGTCACGCTGGTGGTGAAGTGCTGTCCGCCCACGTCCAGCTTCACCTTGCCGCCTGCCTGCTGCCTCTGGCTGGCGGTGAACTTCTCCGCCTGTTCGGACTTACGTTCCTTGCGTCGCTTGCACTTGGCGGAGAGGCGGGCGAGCTTGTCCTGCTTGGCGTTCACCTCGGCCTCCAATTTAAGGTTGCGTTCCTCCAGCGTCTTGTATTGTCGCTGCAGTTTGGCGGCCGATGCCACCCTGTCCTCCACCGACGATCCCTCCATGCCTGCTCCCTTCGTCTTCTGCTCTAACTCCTATTGCGTTGCTTGGTACATTGCGTTGTCCCTTTCACGTTTACCAAACAGATTACATCTATTTCGAAACTATGATAAAATAGGAATAAAAATGTGCTACCAATTACATGTTGCCTTTCCTCATGCGAAGAAGAGGTAGAGGATTGCTAGAAGTTCGAACCCAGGGTGAAGTGAAGACGCTCTACCACTCCACCAACTCGAGATCGATGACTACTCAGAATATGTAAACGTACAATCACCGAAGGACGGCTCGCCAATCGTGCCAACCGATCATCTGGCGCTGATGCCCCTTTTCCAGTCGGGGTGTGGTAGCACCTGTGGAAATGAGATGTAAGTACGAATGCATTGCTCGCTTAGCGTATGAGAGGAACACGAACCCTCTTTGGTCCTGTGGAAGAGGACCTGTCGCGCCGCTTTCCTGCCTTTCTTGTCGTTGCTGTCCGTCAGTGTGCACGCGGATTCAATCGCGATTGTGGTATTGAAAAACTTGTCAGGGGCCAGTGCGAGCCTTTTCAGCCAGTCAGGTCCGAGATGGGCTTGCACCTGTCGTGATGTCAACTACAGGAACGGATGGTCACACCTTACGAAAACAGTTGAATTCGTACCCAGGCAAGGCGCTTAGCAAATAGCAGCGCATCAGAGCCCAGCCAGATGACCACGTCGAGTCCCTCGTGGACCATATCGTTAAGCGCTTCAACAGCACCTGGAAGAGGTTCATCGAAGCCTTCAGGGTGGTCGGAAGTGAGGCTTGGCGTGGAGCGAGTCTGTTCGTCGGAGTGAGCAACCTCCTCCGACGCAACTGTTCGCTGCGATGACGCGGACCCGCTGATAGTCTCAAAGTCCACCAACACCACCAGGGTAGTCTTGATCGAAAGAGGCGATGCTGGCTTGGGACGATCGCATTTGGGAATCGACCAAACCGCCAGTGTCTTATCGAATGAACACGACCTGTTCACCAACAAACAACATCATCCGTCAAGTGATGTCTAATGCAGGATAGATAAGTGGCCATCAAGATCAACAAGAGTAAGCGTACCAGGCTTGCCAGCAAGCGGTCTTGTGATTCCACACTTCGACAACTTGCCGCACAGCATCGCCATGATAAAGAGGAAGTTCTCCCAACTTCTTGAATGTCTGCGGTCGAACAACAACCATATAACGCTGTCAGTCTGTGTCGTGTCGCTCACACACAAGAAGAAGAGTGAGAATGGAGTGGAGTGGTTGCCTTGGTGTCCCAGATGCAGATGCGTTTGTCCCAACTGTAGGACCACACCACTGAWCCAAAGTCGGCCAGACCGTAAATGTAACCACTGTGTGCGTTCTGGATCTTGTGCACTTCCTCCAACGTCTGTGCCCCCAAACATGGGGAAGCGATGTTACTATCAGTGAGCATCAAACCGCAAACCGAGAAACGTACCTCGGAATCCCAAACGATGATGGTGCAATCGTCTGATGCACTCCACACGTGCGAGTCGCCCACAACAAGAACGCCGTTAACCTTTCTTGCGTGTGCGCTGAACTCTTTGATCAACTCGAATGTCTGTACATTGATGAGAACGTTGGTCAAAACCTCTTACAAGAACAAGGTGAACGTTCTCCCTCAAAGCACACATGAAGCTGGAGCAGAGTGAAGGAAGAAGTACGTTTGCATCATAGATTCGGAAAACTCGATTGATGTCCGTTGTCCAAACTCGATCGCCGATCAACTGAATGGTCACTATGATGGAGCCGCGTGGAAGCTCCTTCTCCTTGATAATATGGGGGGAATCAGGGTCCTGTTTTGCACCAATACATGAGCCAAATGCGTCATCACGACTGAAACCAAGGTATGATTCTTCTTCTCAAGTACCTCAATGCTCCACACGATCAGGCTTCCCTCTCTGCTGGTCCACACTGTACTTCCAATGTATCCGATTGCGTATGTTAGGCCGGGGAACGACCGAACGAGATCGGCAGACTGCGTCGAGAAGGTCAGTCAAGTGACATCAACGCTGACGTCAGAGGGTGAAGCATACGGTAGAGTTACGGATTTGAAGTGACCCGCTCGTGGCAAGCCACATGTTTGCATTCACACTCTTCATGCTGTAAATTGTTCCACCGCTGTTGATCTCCTTCACGAACATGAGGTCCTCCACTGAGTGAATACGAACGATTCCGAGGGAATCACCCGACCACACCAATCGATGATCTGGTGTGATGGCCATCGCTTGCGCAGACTTACGATGTCCAACAAACTTGGTCAACAGCAGAGCAGGCTGTACAGCAGACAACCCAGTAACTGCGTAAGTTCAACTTTGTCCACTGACGATATCCTTATCGACATCATTACATACCTGAGGGAGCGAGCATATGCCAAAGGAAGAGAGTGGAGAGTCGAACAACTGATGCACATGGTCGATCATGAACTGAGCAAGCGTATTGACCACGTTCGTGAAACTGAGAGCGTCCTTGGAACTATCCCATAGGAGATTGGGCCCAACCACTCTGTTTGTGAGAAGGTTGTGAGGCTCTCGGCATGATAAAGAATAAGTCAAGTGCATAGGAAGTGTAGTGAAGTGCGTACCGGGCCAAGTTCTCCGAGTTCATCATGTTGATGGTTCTGTTCATCTGAATCATGTGCAGCAAATCGAGAATGGCATACAGAATCTCCCTATTCACTTCAGGAAGACAGTAGACTAACTCTTTCACATTCTTCAACTTCTCTTCCAAGCTCTTGGCTTCGTCTGGCCATGGCCCCACAGTGTGTGACAGGTGGTTAGCATCATTCCTCCACACTGAGCCTACTATGACAGAGCGTGGTTACCATCTATGGCAGAACAGAACCGATCGGCTAGCTGCTCGGTGAGCAGTGGCTGTGGCAGTTCGCGCAGGAAGATCTTGAGCAGGTTAGCTGCAATGTGTGGATCATCTGTCTTTCCCTGCAGCAGTTCTTCGCTGCCTGTGTGCATCATCAGACACACACATGATGATGATGATGATGATGGTGAGCTTTGCTTTCACCCGTACGAGCCTCCTCCATTCCCCTTCTTCTCAGAGGTGACAAGGGAAGTTACCATCAGACTTGTCAAAGAGTTCCTTGAACTTGCTCAGCTCCTTACGGGACGGGCTGATACGGAAAATGCCCTCCAGTTCGAGTCCTGTACGATATTTTTGAATAAAAAAAGAAACAGTTTATTTATAAGTTATATTTCTTCTTTTCGCATACAAGCAAATGAATAATAACAGGCATTCATTA
>CDEZ01017967.1:0-12844 GCA_000826365.1 Acanthamoeba royreba | reverse complement strand
TGCTCCTGCAGCCCGCCCAAGGTGCGATTCTTGACGAGGATCTATCACCCCAACATTGATCGCCTGGGCCGGATTTGCCTGGACATCTTGAAGGACAAGTGGAGCCCTGCACTCCAGATCCGCACGGTGCTCCTCAGTATCCAGGCGCTCCTCAGCGCCCCTAACCCCGATGATCCTCTGGCCAACGACATCGCCCAGCACTGGAAGACCAACGAGAAGAGCGCCATCGATACTGGTACGCCATGTCCGCCTGCCTGTCATCCACGCGTTCGCTCACAGTCCTTCCTTCATTGGTACCGCAGCTCGGGAGTGGACCAGGAGGCACGCTATGGCCGACTGAGCTCTCACGTTTGCAAGCATTATTTAAGGAAGATGGCAACAAACGATGCTCCGACGTTGGCTATGGCTTCAGTGATCGTAGCGGTGGATGGACATCAGCGCGATGGGTGATGCTGGAGATGTACGCGGGCACCCTTCTTCTTGCGCCCGCGTACGTCGACTGTATAAGAGTTTGAGGGAATCATCCATCCACACTTTACGACTTGGCGAGCATGGTGAGCCTTCTCTGATCTGAGCAGTGGGTTGTAAGAATACTTTGTTTGATGTTGTGGCACAGCCGTGTCATGGCGCGTTGGGATTGACCTCGGCGTGCACGCCCGGCATGGCGTCGGTGACCTCTTTGCCCTCCTTGAAGAACCTGTTGTCCTCGTCCCACACGCCACCTGCAAGCCCGCCCCTCAACGATGTCAGCAAACATACATAATCGACCACCACGAGGAAGCCACACATACGTTTGTGCAGAATCTTTACCAGGCTCTCCACCTGGAAGAACTTGGCTGCATGCACGAGGAAGCATTCGTGAGAAACAAGAGGGCCACTCTCATTAGAAGCAGAGTACCTTCTTCGAGGATACCCTTCAAATCAACACCAGCGTCAACGATGAAGTTGCCATATCGCAGGAAGTTAAGCACAGGAGTGAAGTAGTGCGGATCCCTGTCCAAGCGAATAAGGGGAAGGAGGATCGACAATTGATGCTGTGTGCACATACCTGTCAAGGTTGATCGTGATGGTTCCGTCCTTCTTTTCCACCTTCCATGAGAGAGACTTGAGTGTAAGAATATTCTTCTGTTTCTCCAGTTCCGCTCTTTCCACCTACGATCAAAACGAGCAGTAAGGCACCAATGCCCCGAGATAGTATTCGCCACAGAAGCTATTCAGACGCATACCGCATGATCGATCAACCGCAGTGTCTTCCTCTCCTTTCCGTTTTTGAGTTTTGTTCTTCGAAAGAAAGGAGAGACATCGTTAGTTCTCTCGAATGCTTTGTCATCATCAGAATAGATGCGCACCTTGTAAAGATGTATGTGGCAGAGATGCCTGGTTTGCCCCTCATCGCTGAGAGTGTCTCTTCCTTAGCTGGATTCTTCTCGCCCAAGATATCGTAAAACAGGGACGATGAATCCGCCAGCAGAGTCTGCACACACATCCCACAATCAGTCCGTCCTCATCAGACTGATTATGCATTCGGCCAGTGTAACATCATCAAAGGGTACGAAGGTCCACCTTCTTTGTGGTTTTGAAGAGGATGCCGCCCAGGTTCAGCATCACCCAATCCGTCTTCAGCGTCTACCAAGCACAACTGCTGTTAGTGGAAAACATATCATAAAGGATATTTACTTTTCTCTGCTAAATAAATCCACTAAAATTAATACAAATAAAAAACGGATGAATATATGTATTGAATATTTAGGATTAATAAATATTGATTAAATACACATTAAATTGGCGGAAGGTTACCTGTCTGCTCTTGGCCCAGCTTTGGTACATCTGGCCACTTTTCAAGGCGATGTCTATCGCTTTGCTGATTTTCCAAATTAACCGACATGAAAAAGTAAAATTAAATGAAAATATAGTAATCTGGACAAGGGTACGTACACAGCAGTGGGAATAACTACCGCTGCCTTCCATAACAGGGGCACGAACCACACCATGGCTTGTGTGCTCTATTGTATGAGTGTCTCGACCTCGTCGGGTAAAATGGTGATCGATGCCTCGGCAGTAAAATCAATAAATTGTCTTCTTTTCCGTCTTTACCGCGCCAATTCGCAGTAATTCTCGGAATGCGGTGGTGAAAGGGGAATGCGAGGAATCGAACCCCGGTCTATTGAGTGATAGCCAGGCGCCCTACCAACTGGACTACAATTGGGCATAGGCCGACGGGTTGCCGCCCGAGAGTCGGGTAGAGGTTCTAAAGGAGGAGGGCCCTGGCACCAACCTCTGGGTGTAGAGAAAAGGGGAAGGCGAGGAATCGAACCCCGGTCTCCAAGCAATGCCCAGCGCCCTACCTACTGGACCACCTTCCCACGGCAGGACCTCTGAGTATTGGTGTGGCAGCGACATACAATCTCCGATTCCGGCCTGTGTGCCATTGGCCGTTGCAGCTCCGGCTTAGTGCCTTATTAATGTATCAATGTACAAGGTCAGATTGCCCGCAAAGCACCGAAAAGGGGGAAAAGAAGGTTGTGGGAATGCGAGGACTCGAACCCCGATTTCCAAGCATAGTGCACTACGTGCGCCAGGCGTCCTCCCATTTGGACCACATTCCCTATTACTTAATACATTAAATCAACTCGTCAGTGGTGGGAAAAAAACGGAGCGATGAGTGCGGCTTTGCCCGAGTTAACGTATTTGTTCGCTGGTACCTCTTCCTATACAGGCACATTCTCTTGCTGTGTTGCCTCTAGTTGTTCACTCGAGTGCCCGTCGTCAGCCTGAGGTTCGCTCTTTGTATCCTCGCCTTGATCTGTGATTTCCTTTGTTTCGCCGTTCTCCTTGGGGTCCTCTTCCCCAGGCGATGCCTCCGCTTGGCTGATCTCCAGCTGGTGTTCCGGTTCTCCGTTCTCCAGTTGCGGTTCCCGCTCTTCTTCTTCTTGAGCAGTTTGTTTTTCTTCTTCCTCCTGGCCCTCCTCATTTTCGTTTCTTTGCTCCTCCTCTCCCTCTGCTCTGGGAGGTGCAACCGACCGATCCTTAAAAGAGAATTCAGTGAGTTAAGTGCTACCACAATAGCGGTAAGGTCGGCATGGAGCATACCACAATGAACGATCGAATCGGTGCGAGCTGGTACTTTTGTGGAAGCATGCTGCATACCTCTTCGGACTTGGCGATAACCTGAGTAAGCAGCTGCTTTGTTGTATTGATCTGCAGGTGTATCTTCTCCACTACAGCCATGCATCAAGACAAGCGATGTGTAGTCAGCATTCAAGATACCAGGCTGGGTTCTTTGCCGTACCATCTTTAAACATCATTTCAAATTGTCTCACATCTGATAAGTGCCTCTGGAGAATTCGATAGGCCTCTTGGGCGTGCTGCTCCTTCGATCGGACGCGGGCGCACAAGATAGTCTACGTGCAATATCTTGCTTATTAATTCCAAGTCAAGATAGCGAGAGCGTGATCGTACCTGCTGTTGTGACACCACCGAGGCGATCTTGCGACAAAAGCTCTGGTACTCCCCACAAAGCTTGAGCAACGCCTGTGGGTCCATTTCCGCTAATGGCGGAAGAGCAAGACGCACATGACAAGTCAGCTGCTAGACCTCGTACAAGATCAGGGTCTGGCAAAACCGTACGCACAGCCTTGCTCCCGCCGCTTGTGAAGACCCATCCAGTCTGTTTCATCAGTGGCTCGAACTGTGTGTGGGGGTACATCGATAGTTAGTGTGATGCCATCCACACAGGCGACAGACAGACTGCAATCAGCATAGCATGCGCATGCGTGTGCACTTCGGGAAGGGCGAGGTACCGTGGCGATTCGCTGGAGGGCTTGCAGCTCGGGTTCGAGGTGTGACTGTGATCCTGAGTTCACCGCCACCACCGTCACGATGTCCGTCTGCCCACCACAAATGCATTTCAGTTCATTTTATTCAAATAATTTATATTTCATATTTACACTCAATTGCTCCTATTATTTTTCCATTTTATCTGTTTGGTTTTACTTATTCCCAATATAGAAGTACAATATTTTATAAAATAATTATAAATAAGAATACTTATTCCCATTTATAATCACAAATGGGTATTTTTATTTTTATATTTGATATAAATTTGCTTTTTTAGTAAAATGTTTTTAATATAATAATATAATAATTAAAGTAGGCAAGTAGTACGCTGTTTTGTGCGAGGGTGTCTTTGACTTGGGAGGCCATCCTCTTGCGATCCACCGAGTAGCTCGTGTAGGGCACCCCTTCTCCCGATGTGTTGTTGCCCGCCGCGGCTGCGGCGCCGCCAGCCGCAGAGGCCTCTGCCCGGCTGCCGCCGCCTACCACCGCCGCCAAGACGGAAGGTCTCCTCATCCCTGTGCCCCCTCCTCCTTTGCTGGGATCGTTGCCCTACCATATCATTTAATTCATTAATTCATCCTACGTTGGATTTCTTTATTTTTTAAAAATTCTACAATTGATTCAATTTAAATTATGATTATGTCCATATATAAGATAAATCTAGCGTGCTAATTAATTTAATCAATTTAGGGAGGGGCTCGAACCATGTTTGTGTTTTGGATTTTAAAAATTTGAACAAATGACGAAAGTGAATTTACTCTTCTTCCAAAATTTCGAAATTTCCCAAACACTTTGAAATTCTTGAATAAGGAAAGTTCCCAAAACAGAAAACTTGCACCTGTCAGGCTTGCTGCAGAGAGAGGTGGACTGACGGAAGGCTACAGGAAGTGGTGTAGCGCTCCAAGGAGAAGCTGCCTGCCCGATGGTTCAACACTACAGAGGATGTGAGGCGGAGTTGCGCCTTCCTCTTGATCGACGGAAGCACCCTCATCCACGTGTGGAGATCTCCGCTTTTGCGCGATACTCTCTGCGACATCTGCACTCCAACTTCATGCCGACAAACTCGCGCATCCTCTTCGCTCATACTCCTTTGCTTCAACTCTTCTTCTTCTTGTGTTTCCTTCTTATGATGCTCGGTGCCACTTCGCACGCTTCACACGTCTCCGCTCTTGAAGTCACCGCTGCCACCGCTTCCATGTCGATCTCTGCTCTTCCCACCCTTTCTCCAGAGCCTGTGAACACTGACCTTGCCTCGATGGAAGTGCTGCCATCACCTGATATCTCTCCGGTTGCGCAAGGAGGAGAGCCTGCCCTCGCTGGTCTTGATAGTGAGAGGGAGCCTAGAAAGGATGACGCTCCTCCTGGCCAGCGATATGCTGCACGCATGGCAGCCTCATTACTCGCTGACCAGCTTGGCCAGAGTTCAAGGTAAGTGCTCCTGTTGTCGCTACGTTAACTTTCATGCAGTATCCATGCCCATCTCATTTATCCACAGGATTGTTGATGTGGATTCTGAGCAGAGCATCAAGGAGATCGTGCATGATGCCCACAGATACGTCTTTCTCGAGTTCTATGCTGCTTGGTATGTGCTCTTAATGAAAAGTTCATCGTTGAGCAGTTCTCACGAGTACACACTGCAGGTGCTCTCACTGCCGCAAGTTGATGCCGGTACTACTGCTCCTCTTCCTGTGTGAGTCTATGATCAGCCACTGAAACTTGAACAGGTGCTGGATAGTGTGGCTCTCCACTTTGCCAACAGGTCTGAGGTAATGCTTCGCATGCGATGAGAACAAAGCCAAAACGATCCAACATTCATGACGCATTCTCCTTCAGATCAGGATTGCGAAGATCAACGGCAACCGTCACCTTGCCTTCGCCAAGCAGCACAACGTGGTCAGCTACCCCACCATGATCCTCTTCTCTCGAGGCATTCCCAAACAAACCGAGGTACTGTACCATACTTTAGCACAATGGATTCTAGATACTGAGAGGAACCTCTTCATCAAAGGTCTACGTCGGGAAGAGGACAGCTGAAGCGATCATAGCATGGATAGAGCTCCGTACCAAGCCGCCTACCATCAGGTCCTCACTACCACCATCGGAGACTCCCACAGAAACCTCTGCAGAGGATATGGCAGAGCATGGCTCATGTCCCATAGGAGAGGAAGCAGGAGCAGCTTGCACTGTAGGCGAGGCTGGTGACGCCATCAAGACCCGAGAACTTCGATCGCAGGAACCTCTGAGCCTGGTCATCCGCAAATCGCCCAAGATATCGAAATCAAGCCAGCCCACACCTTCTCCGTCCATAGAGTTCGAAGTCAATCCTCCACCTGAACCAGTAACGACATTTGCCGAAGAAGATGGAAGTGATCTCAAGTTGGAGGCAAAGGAAGACAGAGTTACCACACCAGAGATAGCGCAAAGTGATGGCAACGAACTCGATGATGAAGAAATCGAAGACCAGGATGAACAGGAGATAGCCGCGCATGACGGCACGCGTCTTCTACTATGGACCTGGCTCGTTCCCAAGCGTATGGATTCCTCTCATCTGTTTTCAAGCAAGCTTCTTGTGCATTCTAATGATGGCGTTGTTGTTTTGATGCAGCCAAGGGAGTGATGCTATTCTTGCATGATCTAGGCGTCCACTGTGCCCATCATCCATACATTCCCCTATTTGAAGAAGCTCACGATCAAGACCTTCTCGTTTACTGCTTCGATCTTCGCGGGCATGGCGGCTCCGGAGGAGAACGAGGTACGCCTTGATAATGATGGACATCACCGATTCCCTATTACTGTGGCGCTCAAGTCTGATATCTTCCTGGGCAGGCCACATTGCCAGCTGGACCGACCTCAGGCGTGACGTCTTCACAATGTTGGATCTCATCAATGATGACCTCGTCTCCTTGCTGGAAGCGGAAGCAGAGAATCTCGACAGCACTGCACTTCCCCCCATTCATCTGATGGGCCATGGACTCGGCGGCACTCTGGCGATGGACGTGGCTATGACGGATTCACTGATGTTGGCACTCCATAGCGGAGAGGAAGACCCTGTGGTGGACAAGGTTGTGGCCGTAGACCCCTGGCTATCGACTGCTTCTCGGTTAGAGTCCTCCACGTCCTCGTCGATCTTCTCGACATCATTCCTGCGATCAGCTGCATCTTCCCTGTGGCCCACGTTGTCCGTTCCAACTTCTCTACTGAGACCTTCTCGTTCAGGTAATCTCGTTAGTTACCCACTCACTGTGGACACAGACGCATGACTTGTCCTATGTTTGCTGCTCGATATATAGAACGTAAGGAATGTGATGATCTGTGCCATGAGCATGCCTCTGTACAGCTTGTGGAAGAGGTACTGATATCGCTGTTGAGTGTGCTGTCACTGCTGCTCTGAGCTCTAATCAACGAGAGCAGGTTATCAAGGCTGAAGCAGTTCTGATGAAGCAGTTTGCGACTACGTGCACTGCCAGCGCGATGCTTCTCCTGTCTCCTGAGGTACTTTGTATTGTTATTGTGCTGTGGCCAGGAGAGCGAGCTGACGCTCAACAACGTTGATCGATCATAGATGAACACCCAACAGGCCATCACGAAGGTGGAGGAGGCAGAGAGTTTAGGACACATTCACGTGGTGCCTTCGGATGAGCCGTTGTTCGTTGGCCATGAGGACAGCAATGGGGAGGATGTCATCCGTATGGCTGACATCGTAGAGTGGCTGCTGGTGGAGCCAGAGGACGATCACGAGAGCCAACCACAACAACATGTAGATGACGATGATGAAATGGAGGAGGCCGAGTGACAGCATGCGACACTTGTCGTCCCTTGTTTGGTTGGGTATGACTGTGCAACACGACATGTTGACGAACCTTATATGGAATGTCGACAGTGAATACACATGTTGAGGTTTAGTTCGTCCTTGATCGGACGTGCCACAACCACTCTTCCCCTGACTGAGGCATCCATCCACTCGACCGCAGGTAAAGTACCTTTACGATGAACAGATCCACTACAAGGCTCTTTCCTACTCTGCTGCTTCCTTCTTCTCGAAGGCTTCGTGTATCTCAACTCGTCTTGACCAGTGCCAGCACACTACATTCCACCTCTGCCACTTCATCCGCCAGAGGAGACTATGATGAAGGTACACATGCACTCGACCTTGTTATTCTCATGCATGAGAAGTACAGACTTGTCTTACGATATGAGCTTCAGTTCTGGTGAGACGTGCCGCCGTTCTGATGCAGGAGCTCCTCCCCCACATTGACGCTGCCGTGCGCAGAGGACAACTTCCCTCGAGACTATTCGACAAGGCCAACGGACTCCTCATCGACCTCATGAACCGAGAGCTGCTCAAAGCTCTTGACCTGGGTGATGTACGTGCCGCTCCTCTCTGAAGCCCTCACCTCCCAGACAATCCAAACTGATCAGTCCTGGTCGATGATGATGACGAAGACGGAAGATAGGCAGCGGGCGCAGATGGTCTACAAGGAGCTGCTGCAGCAAGTGGAGACGAAGGAGCGAAGTCACGGGGGAGAGGACTACCAGGGCCTGAGAACGGTGCTGAAAAACGTGGTAGGGAAGGAGGACCTCGCGCAGAGCGTGGAGAACGCTGTGCTGCAGCAAGGCCTCTCTGTGAGCCTGGACGAGCGAACTCTTCGCAACCTTGATGAGCTTGGGAAGTTGCCTCTGCAGTAGCAGTGAGCCTTGCTTCCTCCCCTGATGCAGGGGAACAGGTGAACGAATGTCGATATGAAGAGTGGTTTTATTCACAAGTCAACAAGAAGAGGATATCTCGAGTTGATGGTGGTATGCAGGGAGTACGTCTATCGACCATCGGGTCTTGGAAGTGACTCCCTCTTGTTCTTCTTCCCACCAGTACGAGGGGTTGTGGTTTATGTGCGGTTGGGGGCGGTGGAAGTGGAAGGATCCACGCCATGAAGGAGCATGCGGCCTTCCTCCTTCTTGGCGGGATTGCGGGTGATGGTGCCCTGCACCTCCTTGAGAGCCCCCTTGATCTTCTGTCCGATGGATCCACGGCGGCCCGAGGTGCCGGCCGTGGTGGTCGTGGGCGGGGTCAGGTGCGTATCGTGAGAGTGAGTCTTCCTCTTGACACCTTCGAGCATGATCTCCTTCTCGCCCGGCATGATGGGTGCGACGACGCCCGGGCCGAGAGGGAGTTGCTGCTCCGAGTCCATCCTGCCCAGACCTTCTACACCACCAGCGGAACGCAGGACTGGCGTGGCAGTGGTCATGCCCACTCCGGTGCCGTGGTGAGCGGGCAAGGCCGTGGCGGTGACGACAGGAGCGGCCAGCGGCACAGGATTCTCGATGATGGGCGGCAGCATGACGTTCGTGTCCTTCACGACGACCTTGGTGTCGGTCGTGATCTCGGTCTTGATGATGGGCTGGATCTGGTGTACCGTCTCGTGCACCACAGGCTGGACGTGGCGCTCGTGCTTGATCTGGATGGGATGCTCCTTGATGATCTCCTTCTCCAGGACAGGCTCGTGCTGAATCACCTTGGTCGGTTCGTGCACAGGCGCCTGGAGCGGCAATTCAACCGCCACCACCTCGGCCGACACCGAGCGAGGCGCCATCTCGGTCGCCGCCCGCGTGGCGGCCCTGGCCGTGCGCAGCTCCAACGAGCGGCGCTTGGCCGCGTGAGGCCTGGGCTGCATTCCGATGCGCCTGTTGGCAGTGATTCTCGTGATGGCCTCCGGCAATTCGTCCTTGAGCGTGCGCGCCATCGGCATCGAGCGGAAGCGGTAGGCAGGAGGCAGAGGCGGAGCGAGGGGCACTGCGCGCTTGTTCACACTGACCATCCGCCTCTTTCGGCCAGCGAAGGCCAGAGCGAGCTCGTCCTTCAGCGTGAATCCCAACTGCTTCTGCCTGATCAGCATGGGCGCCGGCAGGGCGGGCGCGAGCGGCGGATGGTGAGCATCGTGCATGTGGACGGCCTCCCGCTTGATGTCCTCCTTCATCGGGTGCCAGAGAGGAGGACCCTGCACATGCTGTGGCGCCGGAGCGGCCGGCGCGAGCGGCGGATTGCGCAATTCGCGCTTGATCGTCGCCACTGCCGCGACGGCCTCGCCGACCGGATAGCCCAGGCGCTCCGTGTCAGAGATCAACGCGGGCGCCGGCTCGGTGGGCGGGAGCGGCGGGTAGTGAGCGGAGTGCATGAGGGTGGCCGTCTGGATGATGTCTTTCTTGAGTCCGCGGTCCATCGGCTCGAGATTGCGCGTCCAGGCGGCGATGGGTTCATCGGCATCCTGCACGAGCTGTGGCGCCGGCTCGGTGGGCGGGAGCGGCGGGTAGTGAGCGGTGTGCATAAGGTTGGCCGTCTGGATAAGGTCCGCCTTGAACTCGCGGTCCATGTGTCCGTGCAGGAGCCAGCGGCGGTGCATGTCCTCGGCGGCCAGCGCGATCTGCTTCTTGAGCTTCATCGGCGGCTGCTCGACATTCGCCATCATCGGCGGCGGAGGAGGCGGCGCGAGGCTGCGCTGAAGAATGCGCTGACGCCTGCCCTCGGCAGCTCTGTAAATGTTGTACTTGAAGGATACGGGCATGTCGGCGCCAGTACTGACCAGGGACATGCGTGGTAGCGGGGGTGGCGTGGGGATCTCGCCTGCGGCCGAGTGGGAGTGCTTGTGGATCTTGAGGCCTTCGAGAAGGAGCTGCTGCTTGAAGGTCAACGGAGAGGTCTGTGGAAGCAGAGTCACCCTCATGGGCGGAGGAGGAGGTGGGGCCAAGGGAACGGCTGTGGTGTTCAGGAAGGACATGGCCTGTACAGAAAGGATAGGGAGAATGAGCGTGAGCGAAATTGATTGTGCGTCCCTTCGCGAAAGAACGAAATAAGCGAAAAGCGACAAAGAACGAAAACGAGAGGCGACGTACGTAGAGACCGAAGAAGAAGACGGGCCTTGTAATGTGTGATGTGTGGGGAAAGAGTGTACCCTGGTATTGCACGAGGTACGTTAGTTTGGGAGTGAGGTATATTCAGTAAATGCTATGACGGAGGGGATAAACGATGGCTTTATGGGCGAAGATGTCGTCTTGCAGATGACGGATTTCCGTTGGATCGGGCAAAAACCGGCATAAAACTCAGAGAAATTCGGACAACTCCCGTACGAATGTCCGGAATTCTCGAAATGACAAGCACGCCTTATGCTCACCACCACAGATGATCTGCCCGCAGCTGAAGCCGAGTGATCGGCCGACGCAATCCACACGAGAGTGAGCTTGGAAGAAAGACTGCCAGCATGCTGCTGAGGTTTTGTGTCATCTTCGTTCATGACACATTGCACATTACCTTAACTCTGGAAAGCACGTGTGATGTTTATAAGGTCGAGAGTGAACCGCAGAAGGGGCCAAGGTTGTACATGTGTGTGGTGTTCATTTGCCCACGACGTCGAAAATCGAGATGAACTTGTCTCTCTTGGCCGAGGATTGACGCTGCCTGTCCGCAGTACCACCCGAACGGTTCGCGCTGCTACTACTGCCGCTGCTCGGCAAGGCTTGTCGCACAGGGGTCGTGGGAATGGGCGGTTCGAGCTCGTCTTCGTCCTGCACCCGCTCCTTGGCCTTCTCCATTTTTGTTGGCGTGGTCACCACAATGAGTCGGTCCTGCCGTCGCAAGGCCTCCAACTCCAGTTGTCGCTGCTTCTCCGCTTCGGCCTCCAATCGAGCAAGCTTGGAAGACTCGTGCAATGTACGGTCGTCGTGCATGGCTTTCGTACGGAAGTACATTTTGATCAACTGCGGCCGAAAGTCCTCCACGGTGAAGGACTTGCGTGTCCCCACGCTCCCGGAGTAGATGCCTAGTCTTGTCGCCTCCGATCCGCTTCCCTTTTGTTCGGGCTTGTTGCTCGACTGCTCTGCATCAACGATTGAGTCGTGCTGCTCGGTGGCAAAGATGGAAGAATAAGAGGAAGGTGATGAAGACGTTGAGATAGAGCCCTTGGCCATGCGCAGCAGATCAAACACGCTGTAAGTACGAGGCAGAAATTCCCAGCATAGCCTGAGCTTATCAGAGTCCCTGTTGTCTTGCGTTAGAAATATGCACATCAAGTGAACCTCGCTCAAAGATTCATACCGCTTCTCAATGCAGTGAGTAAACAGAACGTGGAAGAGCTCGTAGTGCTCCAGGCGCTCTTGCTTCATCTCCTCCTCGCTTATTTCCTGAGCCTCCTCCTGTCATAGTAAATGCTGAGATAACAGAAGGATAGTAGGGATTGGGGAGCTTTTACCCCGACTAGATCGCCTTCATTAGACTTGAGTGGCTCGGGCTGAAGCCGCACACGCTTGTTCATGATTCTGACAGCCTCATTCCATCGACCCAAGAACAATACCAACCTCAGAGCTGGGAATAACAAGTCATCAGCGGCAGGTGATCCAAAGTGGCAGAGAGGATGTACCATTCGCCGCTTGGCCAATGCGACAGAGGAGCCACACGCGGGCCTCAAGCTGTTTATCGAATAGGTCGCGTTCCTTGACGTCCTGTTCGATGATTGAAGCGTACAAGTGATACGGGAATGGAGGTAGCGCATTCCACGCCCGCCTGAGGTTGATGAGCGCTGGCGATGATGATGCAGGAGAAGTCACCGTAGGAGGTGCTAGCTGAGAGGGAGCCGATGAGGAAGCATGGGATATGAGCTGAAGGAAGGGAACGAGGAGAGCTGGCCGTCGTGCATAGAGCAGACGACACATCATGGCAAAGCAGGGATGCTCGCTGCCGCTTCGACCAGCCCGCTTCCTCGTTCGCTTAGTATCGTTGTCAGCATTGGCAGGGCTTAAAAGATCGGCTGTTACTTCTTCCTCCTCATTTTCGCCGGGGCTTGCACCCTCATTGAGCCGATTCGGTGCGAAGCTCTCGGATCGCTTCATTCCAGAAGTGGTAGTTACAGTTGTTGAGGTCGAAGGTGATGACATAGAGGTAGACCATGTCAATCCGTACGCAGCACTCTGGAGTAGTGCGGGATGCGGCGGTGAGAGCAAGCTGGCCAAGCTCTTTCGCTTG
>CDEZ01017966.1:0-16343 GCA_000826365.1 Acanthamoeba royreba | reverse complement strand
GATGCTGGCCTCGCTTTGCTTGTCACTGTCATCGTGAGCGTCGAACTCATCGATGGGTGAGTTCTCGGCGAACGGCGCTACCACGAGCGCATCGAATTCCTGTCCGAACGTGAGCAAGGTGCACATCTCCTCACAGAGAAGCGGAAAGCGTACCTTTCCAACCTCGAAGTTACCCACCTTGTCACCAATGTCCAGGGCGTGAGCACCTCCTAAGGTGAGCAGGTAGAAGGCTTCGCCCACAGTCAGCGGAGTAAGCTCGGGATGCGCATTACCCACCATCTGCATAATGACGCTGTCAATTTAGGATCATGTACAAGGCTGGCACCCCTTACCTTGGAAGCAAGCATTGCCAAGCGAAAGGCATCGAGCATGTTAGGACAAAAGCCTGTCCCAAATTACATGAACACATCTTCATTGGAGGACTTAACGAGCGAGTGCGTACCGCCAGATATATCAGTGCCGAGACCAACCTTGATTCCCTTGTTGAGCAAGCGTCGCACGGGGCACATTCCGCTCATCAGCGAAAAGTTGGAGTTAGGGCAATGCGAAACAGCTGCCTGCTGCGCCAAAATGAGATCCTCTTCTTCCACCGTGAGGTGTACCTGTAGTGCGCAGAGACTAGGGATTTAAGCCAAGGGTTATATGCGTGATCACTGGCAGAGTGTACCGCATGCGCAAGTACTGTCTTCTGTGTCAAGAGCCCGGCGGCATGATAGACATGAGTATAGGAAGGCTGGTCAGGATGAAGCTCTTTCACCTGCACAATGAAAGCGAGACAACTTAGCCCACCACACAATCAATCAATCCGGTGTGGACGTGATACCCAGGCCACCTCGGACTTGTTCTCGGAGACGTGGGTTTGCACGGGAAGGTCATGCCTTCGGGCAATCTCACTCAGGCCCTTCATAAGCTCCATCGTACACGAGGGTGCAAATCTGAGGAGCAGACCTCATTAGATACTACATGTAAAAATGGAATAGTCATACAACATACCGAGGGGTGATGATGGGAGTGATGAGGGGATGGTTCATATTGATGAGCTCCTCACAAAAATGGGCTGTTTCCTTGAGCGAGTCAGCCGTGGTCTCCACATAGTGGCTTGGCGAGTTGCGGTCCATGCACACCTTGCCAATGAAAGCTCGCTGGCCGTACTTGGCCGCCATTTCTGCAAAGGACAGCTCCTTCAGATACTGTCGCTAACAAGAGATACCCAAAACCATCAAATGCTACTAATCGGCTTCGTACCGGCAAGCACTTTGGAGGCCGGGGCATGAATTGTGCCATAGTAGGCGATGGTCGTTGTGCCCAGTCCCAAGGATCGCCGTACGACCCCAGGATAAACTGCAGTAGTGGGGATGGATGGCTTCGTGGGTAAAAGGTACGTAACATTAATGAAGGTCGTGTACGCACTGTTGGCGGCGTGATGAACGTCCTTGAAGCGGGTCTCAGCTGGGAATGTATATGTCTCAAGCCATTCCAGCAGCGGCATGTCGAGCCCGTTGCCAGCATTGACGTACTGTGGCGCGTGAGCGTGTGTATCCACCATGCCTGCCGGCGTGTAACAGGGTTAGTCGGCATGACCATTCATTGCACCACTTACACCAAGTGACAAAATAAAGCGAAACGCGTGGACGTACCGGGCACGAGGAAGCCACGCCGCGGCAGTTCCACGAATTCAACCGTCTCACTCAGGTTGAACCTAAAATGTATAAAAAAGGGTCATTTTAGAATAATTTTAAAATAAATAAACAAATTATTAATTTATTAATTACGGAAACTAAAAAATGAACAAAAGTCGCTGTATGCTTTTTTGTAGGGGAAGGGGTGCACAGACCGCAGGACGAGCGCGGCGCGGTCCAAGTCTTTCTCGAGAAAGGCAACGCGGCCGGAGGCGTCGATGCCGAGCCATGCGTTGGGCAGCACCCGCAGGTCATCGAGAGCGAGCGAGTGCACCACGGTGCCGTGAAACACCCGTACCACCTCCTCCACCGCCTCCTCGTGCTTCTTCTCCATTCTCCACCACCAACGCGTGTTGTTCGTCTCCGGAGCTGAGTTTACAACTCTCCACCGCCATTTCATCTCAAGAATTCCTGGTATGTGTGACATAAGGGTGCAAGTCTGTGAGACAAATGAGGATTCACCCTGTGCAGGTCCTCTTTGCGAACGTGTGATGATGTGCTTCATAGTTTATTTTCATCGTCGTCATCACCTTCATCACCATGTTCTGATGATCGCAGGGGAAGCAGCTGGAATGAGCCCTTCCCCTGGGAGGTGTACGCTGTTCCCTGATCATCGTCTTCGCGAAGCACCTGCGTCATGGCCGCATTGTCCGTCTCCTCTCGCCCACCAGAGGTGGACGAGATGACTTTGATACCCATGATTCGAGGTAGGAGCACGGCGAGTATCAGATATGCGACGATCAGTACCAGGTTGCCGGCGAGGATGATCCACATCAGCAATGACGCGCCCAACTTCTGAAAGATGAATCCAGCGGCCATCGGCACTAACATCGCACCCAAGCTCGACCCCACTTTGAAGAAAAACATCAAGTCAGCTGCTCAGTACGTTCTGGATTGGAAAGAGAAACGAACCGACGAAGAGGCTAGAAGCACGACTGGTGATGGCCACACCAAGCTGATAAGGAAATGAAAAGACCAAAGCGTAAATGGACGCCATGCTTGCGCCATACATTAGCGTTACCATCCATAGCAACTGTGTGGAGTGATAGCAACCGAAATGAATGCGTGAACCACGGCGCTGTAAAGAGACATCGCATACCAAGTTGTTCTTCAAGGGAACTACCAGGATCGCCACGATGATGGCCAATGTGGATCCGACATGATCGGCCAGCAGCATCCATCTCGAACTGATCCGGGTGGCCAGCGGAACTGAATGAACAAAAAGAAGAGTGAGGACATGGCGCATAGTGAAGAATCACACAGAGAGGGAGTACCTGCTAAAAGTCGTCCGACCGTTATGGCAAGCCAGAATGCAGATGAAAGGTAGTCAGCCTCTGCTTCGTTCATGTGGAATTCTTGCACAGCGTATGTGAAGATCCATCCACCGTAGGCTATCTCGATGCCCACATACTGTGTAAACCCAGGTTTAGGAGTCCGTAGCATGTGGGGCGCCCAAGGCAACACAGCCGTACCGTGAAGAGGGAGAAGGCTGTGAGGAATGTGATAAGATAGATCAGCCATTTTGGCTTGGAATCACCCTGCCCTGCTCGTATCGAAAAAAACGAGGTCAGCTCACGCATGCCGTTCGGTTCAGCAGAAAGGAATCCCGTACCATTATGGGAGTGCTGATCAGCCTTGGGCGATACAACAGGGTCAGGGCTGGGAATAAATAAAGCGAAAAAGGACGGCAACATCACCGCGCATCCAAGCACCCAATAACACCTAGAGATAATCATAGGAAGCGGTTATCGGTCTTCCGCTCCGTCATCGTCGTAATGAGCTAGTGAGCTATCCTACCAGAGGAGTTGATTCTCTGTGGGAGCAACGAGGATGACTAAAGCGATTATTGCAGGGGCTGATGTTGAACCTAAAGGAGCCAGAGCATTATATCATTTTGATCAGCACTCCTTGAAGATTCCTACACGTACCCACGCCGTAGGAGAAATGGAGGAATTGCATGTAGGGTGCCACGTCACGCTGCCACACTTGAAACATCAGCGTGTTGGCTCCCACATCGTTGAAAGAAGCAATCAACGCGTTAACGGCCTGGAGGACCAGCAGCAACCAAAGCGACCGTGCAAAGGGAAAGATGAAAAGGAAAAGCGCCATCCACAGCGTCGAGCCGAACAGGACCAAGTGTGATCGCTTGGTTTGTGTAATATAGGCGGACTCGTACAATCGTCCGGCGAGCAGCGATCCCGCAATCCAGCCCAGCTGATCCGCACATCCTTCTATCAGTACTCATGCAGCGCTTTGAATAGGAGTTAGGAATGTCTACCCCGCGCATGGTGAAGATGAGTCCCATGTCGTCGACGCTGGAGGACGTGTTCTCGGCCAGCAAAAGCAGCGTAGGTCCTACGCACCCGCCGGCCAGACCCTGCGCCACGTACGTCCCGCAGTAGACCATCGTCTGTCGATACTTCAGTTGCTTATCGTAGCGCTCCGTGCGCTCTTTAATCTCCATCTCGATCGCTTCGTCATAGTCGTCGTAGGGATAACTCAACTCTTCTGCTGCTTCGGATTCCTCAAATTTCTGAGGTTGAGTTTGAAATGAAGGTCGTTTTTCATCTTCTACCCGATCCTTGCTCGTGCGCAGCAATGACAGTGTGGACGACGAGATTTCCAAGTTCTGTTCGTTGTCCTCATTTTGAAATTTGTCGCGATGAAGATTTTCATCTTCATCGAACGGAGAGAGGTGATTTTCATCGATGAAGATGGGGTCCAGCTCTGTTGTGGATTTCCCACTGTGAGGGTGGTGTCGCTGTTGAAAGGGATCCACCAGTACGCTGTGGTCCTCCTCGTGGACGGCGATCTCAGCCGACCGCCAGTCGTCATCCACATCGACGTCCACAAATCGATCAAAGTCGAAGTCGGCCCTGGAGGAATCCATGCCCACACGGGTGGCCTTGACGATAATTCAAGGTACCCCAGGGTTATGTGGTGGGTCAGTTGTGTGTGAGTTTGTTGGGCGACACGAGTGCAAACCTTCGCGGAAAAGGGCGCAATGGCAATGGCATCCGAAGCAGGGGACAGCACTTAGTACAACTTTTGTTGAGGTAGTTTTCATGTGTGGCTAAGGTACAGGCGTCGGGTTTGGAGAGGCCACTATGACTCCTCCCGTCGGATCATGCTGATGAGGATGAGGATGGGGATGGTGGCGCGGCAAGGAAGTCCTCCAGGTGCTCTGGTCGCACGCGGAAACGGAAGGGCAGGTCAGTGGCCGGAGGGAGGATTCCAATCCCGAGACGCGTTTCGTCGAGCTTGGGTAGTTTGATCTCGCCCCTGATGAACAAATGCAGAGAAGAGTAAGCAATAGATATCTAGATAAGGGAAAGGGAGAATGGCCGTACTGTTGATTGGGAACCAGCTCGATTTCGAAGTAGTAGAGCATGAACGCCACCCACAGTTTGAGTTCATTTCGCGCAAAGAACCGGCCAGGGCACATGCCGGCTCCTCCGCCAAAAGGCAGCAGATGATACCGCAGCTCTCGTCCCTTGTAGTAGAACTTCTTCTCCTTGCGGGTCATGAAGGAACTCCGGGCATCACTCGGAATGCTGAACGATCCGGTACGCTCCCGCTTTTTGAGCTTCTGATGCTCGTCCGGTGAAAGTCGAGGAGAAAGGAGGGCAGATGCGGAGGGCGGCGTCGGCTGGTCTTCCTGATTCTCAGCCGTGCCTGATTCAGTGTTGGGCTGCTGTGGTATAACGCTTAGCGACACGCTGCGCTCGCGCTTGCTCTGTAAGGCCAAGTGAAGCAGCTGCTTGCTGCGCCGCAGTGGTTTCGGCACTTCTGGATTCGGCTCGTGTCGCTCTGTCTCACGATTGCGCATGTCGATCGATTCACTGGATTTCGTAAGGTTACTAGGCTGCTCGGGTGGGTTTACCCTGATTGTTGGCGGAGTGAGGTTCCCCTCGTCGTCGCTATCAAACTTCTTCGCCCTCGTCATTCGCTGTGCGCGACGAAGGAACACTGGACTGCTCAAATCAACCTCACCGCTGCTGTTCAGTTGTTCCTGTAGAGGTGAGTTCGCAAATCGCCTTTCCTTTACCGGCGTTCGAGGTTGTCGCATTTTCAGTGGTGGTTTCTCCTCGTTGTTCTGTTTACTTTCCTCTCTGCATTCCTGTTCCCGTTCCTGTTCCTGTTCCAGTTCAAGGCCCTTGGGCTGACGATCGTCCCGCTCCGTTGGAACACGTGGAGGAAGAGTTTCTAAAGGCTTTTCGTGAGGTGTTGAAGGGTTGTCTTCTGTTGTGGCCGTTTGTGCGGTGGCGGTGCTTGGTGGCAATTGCGCCGGCGTACGGTTGCTGTCGCTTAGAATGAGAGAAAAGAGCCGTCCGCTTTCGCGAAGCTCCCGAAGCGTGTGCTCACGGCTTTCTCGGAGGATTTGATGCGTGAGTTCTTGAGGAGTGCAATTTTCACCTTCCGCTTGATTGTCATCGACTACGGGAAGCGGTATAGCGACTCGAGAGTCTCTTATTTCCCTCTCCCGCATACGAGATTGGCGAAGCTGCTTCATCTCGCGCTCCTTGATCTGCAACACTTCCTCCGATTCGCACCGTACGATACCTGGTCCTTCCTTGACAGGAGAGACTGGGAAGGACTTGGGGAATTCTTCGTCATCCTCGTTTACCAGGAAGCGATCGAATTTGTACAGATGCGGCTCAGCATAGATCTCAGGATTGTTGTGAATTAGATATGGGTACCTGCAAAAAGTGTGAACAACAAGCGAAATATCAGCGTTGGAGGCTATCAGGCTGTACTTACATGGCGACCTTTTGGCCTTTCTTGATAAGAAATTCTTGCCCGTCTTGCATCTTTAGGGTGAATTCCTCCATTACCTCTCTGCAGAGAAGAACAGATATCAGGGCATTGCCACTGGCAGGGGGAGTAGCTACTCTACCGAACGATGATGGAAGCAGAAGAAAGTCGAAGAGCTTCGTTAATGGCGCTTTCGAGTTTGACCATATCCTTCAACTTGGTGAATGTCTGGTTGTGGATTGAGTAACTGAGTAAGCCTGTTCCCCATTGTCGCCTTCCCTCTAAGTTGTACCTCACGTCCGGTATCCTTTTTATCAAACAGGCGCATCACTTCCTCGGTTATCTCCTCCTTTGCTCGGGGATCGCTTAAAATATACACCAGCGACCAGAACGCAGCTGAATTCATCACTCCAGGGTGAGCACGGATTAAGTATCGACAAATGAGAAGAGCTGCGTACAGGGAAGAGTATTTCCGTGCGCGGCCCAAAATGTGGCGGTCTGAAGTTTGGATACTTGCTGGTGCGCCAGAGTCCCTCAACAGTTAGTAATCAGCACCTCCAACTTTGATTGGGTTACTTACATCTGGTGGAATAGTCGTCTCTTCAACCAAATAGCGTTCGCGCTCGATCATCAGCCTACTGGCCGTAGGATCGCTTCTGAAGAAGGAAAGAATTTGATCAGTGAGCCAAGTACCAAAGAACAGAATTCGCTTGTGGTCAACGTACAAATGTACAAGAAGTTTGTTAACCCGCTTGAGGGCCGCCACGCTCTTGCGGAGGAAGAAGTGCGGCACACCGACGGTGAAGGCCGGGAAGTTGTCATCGAAAGTGAAGAAGTCCTTGTGACTTTGCTTCACTTCGATGGTGTCTCCCAAAAAGGCACGAGTCCCTGCATATATGGCACGACGAGTGAGCAACCGGCTATGTCGGAGAATTAAACGATTGGTCAGTTAATTTGGATATGCTGCGAGGCTTTAAAGGTGACTGCCATTTTTGGAGTAATGTATGAGCTCCTCTCTCAGTGTTGTCGTGCACCCACACCCTCCAGCGGGTGAGTGCGCGCACGATGGTGATGTGTGGCCTGTTTGAGGGAAACGAAACGAAAAAAGGGGGCGTAGGTGGGTACCCGCCATGTAGAGGACGTCTACCACGAAGCGCCACATCTGGCCTTCTTGCCACTGCGTCGGGTTGTCGCGTATCTGCGGGAGGGTCTGCTCTTTGATGGCCCGCCCGAGTTGGTCCCTCATCCGGGCCGTCAGTGCGGGCAGTTCGAGTCCCTGCAAGTACGTGATGAACTGCCTGCATTGTGCGTCAGAAACACCAGTCAGGCCAATAAAAGAACGAAAACGAAAATCCAAAAAGAACGAAAACGAAAATTTCGCTTGATTAGGAAAAATGAACATAAAATAATAAATAAAATATAAATAATAAATAAAAGAAAGAGAAGAGGTGGATAGTAGTGGTGGTAAGTCGCACTTGTGTACGGTGTCGTGGTCCTGCTTGTCGAACTCGGCACCGGAGGCGCCAAAGCACTTGCAGGCGAACTCCTTGATGATGGCGATGAAGGAGAGGTGGCGCTTCTCCTCGCGGAAGACGTTGGGGAAGGAGAACGGGTCCAGCACGAACACGTACCCCTGCCCCACCATCTTCAGCCTGAACACGTCCCCGTACCGCCGCTGGCACTCCTGCAGGAACCCCTGCGAGTCCCGCCCGAACGCCAGGGCGTTCCCCACGAACGGCACCCCATACGGCACCCTCGGCGGCTCCGCTGCCCCTCCTTCTCCTCCGCCACCACCACCACCACCACCACCACCTTCTCTTCTTCTTCTTCTTTGTCCTTCTTCTTCTTCTTCTTCTTCTCTTCTTTTGTGTCGAAGGAGGAGGCAGAGGGCGGACAGTACCGCCGCCGCCCCGAAGAGCCACCACACCATCATCACCACCGCCATTCACCCCCAACGTTCCTGTCTTCTTCGTCCGTCTCCTTCCTCCTTCGCGACCACCCCTGCCTGGTGCGCACGTCTACACACTCCTCACACGTCTCAAGGAGCGGTATGTAGTAGTGGTGATGGTGGTGGTGGTGGTGGTGGGGTTGGTGGAGGTATGGCACGTGTCCTCCTCTGTTCTGTTGTCGTCGGTGGGAGTCCTTTGTGCCCGCTCTTCTTCTTGCTTGGCTCCGGAGGGAACGTAGGGAGGGGTTCTGCGCAAGAAGACCCGCCGGCGGAGCTGAGTTGGAAGTCCGATGGACTGTGGTGTATGGTCCTGGTGTACTAGTAGTGTGTGGGCGATCGTGGAAGAGAAGACTGGGCGCGTGTGTAACGTTTGGGTAGGGCGGGTGAGATATCGGCCCCTATCTCTCTGCTGCGGGAACAACGTAAGTCTGGAGGGTGGTAACCTTGCTGCCGGAGACGACCAGAATTGGCACCAAGCCAACCACCGGCCACCGGTGAGAAAAGAAACAGAGCTGAGCCGCTGGTGGTCTAAACGCACACGCACAAGCCCACCAAGGAATTTTACCTCACTAACTTAGTCCACCAATGATATTCCGTGTGCCCCCGAAACTTCATGAAAAATTGACACCGTGTTCCTGGTGTGATTGGTCCAGTCATGCACCACTGCCGCGATTTGGGATGTTTCGGCACTAACAAGGACATACATCACTCCATACTCATGAGTATGTACCACTGCCGCGATTTGGGATGATTCAGCACTACCAGGACGTCCATCATGTGTGGTCCTTCCTGTCCAGGTCGACTGCATACATTCCAGACCTGGAATGTTGTCGTGTTTCGAATTCTTCGTCGATGGTGCCTTTTTCGCGTTTGGGATTGGCCGATCCTCAGTGATTGGGCGGAGTGCACTGGCTCAAATATTATTTGTTCGTGGCCTTCATTCATCCCAAACTTACCTGCACCTTCTGCCCGTTTGCCTTTCTTCTTACTGTTCCTGCAGCATGAAAGTCTTCCTGCTTCTCCTCGCCCTTCTTGTACTCGTTCTTCTCCTTTCTTTTTTTCCTTTTCACATCCCCCCCCCCAAATATAAGGTGACCTGGAATATTATCCTGACGGAAAGGGGGTGTCGTGGGTATTATGCAGGTGGTCTTTGGCGCGAGTGCCCAGGCCCGCACCGTCCAGGATGGTACCTCCAGCTCCACTCCTAACGCTGTCCCCTGCGCCAGTTTCCGATAGGAATGCGGGCAGAGTACGCGCGAATTCTTGGGATTTTTCACTTATCCCTCCCTGTGCAGCCATCAACGGTGGTTGCAGCACGACCGCCATCTCCGGTCTCAGCCAGCAGCTGGTGCGCGCCGCCAACTGTCTCCAGCGCGGCCTCTTCTCGGTATCTCCCTTCCGCTTTATCATGTCCCTCCGTGTGTGAGCACTCCACTTACACTTGTCGCGCAGAACTTGAACTCTCTCTCGCGCGTCAATCTCGCCGACGCTGCGGCCGCTGTGCCTTTCCTTCAGGCTCCTGCCGCCAGTGCTCTGCAGCGTGCCGTCAACCAGAGGGGTACTTTTCCGCTCCGGATATACATGGCCCGTTTGCGCCCAGACCGGTTAACCTGACATGCCATCATCCAGGCGCGACGATTACCATCAACAGCGGCTTGCGCACGCTGCCCCAGCAGCTTATGTTGTACTCCTGGTACCAGCGCGGCATGTGCAATATCCAGGCGGCCGCCAAGCCCGGTACCCTCTTGCCCTCTTGCCGCTTTAGGATACTGCGCCTGCTCACAGTGTGTTCCTTTAGGTCACAGCAATCACAATGGTGGTCTTGCCATCGACATCAACGATGCCTATTCCTGGAAGTCGGCCTTGGAAAGCAACGGTTGGCAGAAACTTGGTGATTGGGATCCCATGCACTACGATTACCAAGGTGAGTTGTACCCCACGCTTGAGCCAATGATGATGTCGATGGTCGAAATGGGAAGTGGATGATGACCGAAGAACTGTGAAGGAGACTAGAAGGAAGGAAGGAACGAAACTACGTGAAGGCCGTCGTACAAATCATTCTCTGCATTTAGGTGGCGAGGACGTGCGTTCCCTCTCGATATTGGCCTTCCAGAGGCTCTGGAACGTGAACAACCCGTCCAAGGCGCTCACCGCGGATGGCATCTACGGCTCTAAGACTGAGTCTGCGATTCTTGAGTGCGTTTCGAGTAGCCTTCATGCAGTTTGCTTTATAGCAAGGCCACTGATCCCTGGTTTCCGTTCAGGTCCCCCGTCTCTGGTTTCTCGAGGGAGTTGTGCTAAACACGAAGAACTATACAAGCACATCCTCAATGAGCCAGTGTCCCCCTCACTGGACCTTTGCATTTTGTACTTTTCCACTTCATCTCCAATTGTACACCATTTTGAGATCCCTATCCCCGCTTTTGACTTTGTCGCCATCTATGCCGTCACTGCGTGACAGTCCGTCGTGTGGGGTATCTTCAATTTCCCAAAGAAAAGAATATTAGACCAAAAATAAGGCATAAAAAATAAATAGTAAAACAACCAAACAACAGGACTCTTGTGGTGAGGCAGCATGCAAGCAGTGGTGGTCGACAAGTGGCTCAAGGGTCCGGACGAGATAGTGGTATCTCAACCCCGCTTTGTCCTCGCCGCAACGCTACAGCGAGCGGGCAAGGAGTAACACCACACACTTGTGCGCTCGGAGCAGGTGGGGACAGCGGCAGCGCCAGAACCCGGCGAAGGTGAAGTGTTGGTGGATGTGGCCTATGCGGGCGCCAACTTCTACGATATTCTGATGGTCCAGGGCAAATATCAGGTCTTTTTATCCAAAAACCATATAAAAAAAGAAAAATAATTTAATAATGTGTTAATGATGACCTTTCCCCAATGGACGACACGCAGTTTAAGCCGCAGTTTCCGTTCATCCCAGGAACTGAGTTCTCGGGTATCGTGAGCAAGCTGGGACCGGGTACGGAGCCACTGTCTGCACTGGACGTGAATGCCAAGTTCTGATCGAAGCTCGAATGCACCTGGAAATGGCCAGGCGTGACGCAGTGGCATGTAGGTCAAGAGGTGTACGGCATGACCATGCTCGGTGCCTATGCCGAGAAGGTCGTAGTGCCGGCCAACAAGATACGCCAAGTTCCCAAAGGGATGACGCTAGTTGATGTAGGTTAAGCTGGAAGAATGCTGATATTAGCTACTTACGCGACGATGAAGTTAACATTATATCGATGATAGGCTGCAGGTTTCTCGATGACCTACCCGACCTCTTACTGCGCTCTCGTGTACCGTGGCAACCTTGTGAAAGGCGAGACCCTACTTGTCCATGCTGCCGCTGGAGGAGTGGGCGTTGCTGCCGTGCAGATAGGCAAGGCTCTCGGCGCTCGTGTGATCGGTACAGTGGGAAGTGCAGAGAAGATGGAAGTGGCTAGGAAAGCCGGATGCGATGAGGTACACGCTTGAATTCTAGATGTGCATGTGTGACCGAAACTGACACTGCAATACATGTTAAGGTCATCAACTACAGTCAAGAAGATTTCGTGGAGAGAGTCAAGGAACTTACCGACGGACGAGGTGCTGATGTCATCTATGATCCTGTTGGCGGTGATGTGTTTGATAAGTCCACCAAAGTTATCGCTTGGGGCGGGCGTACGTTTTCATCACACGTGATCGGTCGTATGTAAAAAGTTATGACTGTGCGAATGTACATCAGGCATTCTTGTGATCGGCTTTGCTGGCGGCAAGATCCCTACGCTTCAGACCAACCGCGCTCTGCTGAAGAACTGCTCTGTTGTTGGGTAGGTGTCTTTCTCCCTGTTGTGCTTACATCACACTACTGCCCGATATGGCTAATCATGCGCAACAGTGTATTTTGGGGCTCATATGAGATTCACCAACCGCACAAGATACCGGAGACCTTTACGGCCCTTGAAAAGCTGTACACAAATGGCCACCTCAAGCCGGTCACCTGCGCAGTGTATCCGTTGGTAAGTGAGTCAAGCCAAGCTAGTGTTTCGCGTACTTGACTTGTTCTCCCTCCATTATGCTTGTGAATGCAGTCAGAACTTGGGCGGGCACTCAAATCGTTGGGCTCGCGGCAGAGTTACGGCAAGGTCATCGTACAGATCAGTCCCCATCGCAGTGACTCCAAGGCGAAACTCTAAGCCCTCCTTAGCCCAAAGGTGTAAAGAATGGGAAGGCCCCTTGGCTTCTATTAATCTCCTATCAATACGGCCACCTCTAACTTGATGATACTTCTCTGTACAATTATCTTTGACGGCTAATCTTGATTGATGAGGGATTCTGCGTGTCGACGCCAGTATGCAGCAACTTCAGGAGCATACTTCTTTGCCAGTTCCCTGTGTGATACACAGCCACAAGTCAACATCAGGAAGAAGAGGATCCAGGTTACTATGAGAGCACCGTGTCACATCCTTGCCCCCTTCAGCAGTTGTGAGCCACTCTCGATAGGGCACATTTGGGTACTCGTTCCACATGCTAATGATTCCCGCCTGCCCAAGCAACCCGGGCAACATAAGTTTCTCTTGTGGCATTTGTGGCTTTGAAAACAATCGCGTACCAGATGAAGCATGCCAAACACTCCTACAATCCTTTTGCCAGGGGCCTCGCGCAGGCGCTTTATGAAGAACATCTCCCTCTCAACGCTGCTGTGGAGTGCAGTGTAGTCCTGTGGGACATGTGAGTGAGGAGAAGGAAAAACAAGAACAATCAGTGCAGTACCCAGGAGAGGAAATGTTTGAAGTAGAAACGATCGTCCCAATGCAGAAAGTAGGGAGAGTGCGTCAAGGCATCAGCCAAGCTTAGCAACGGAAGCAAAAACCAGCCGTAGAGAAGAAATGAGCCGCGAACGATGCGTGCGCGCGTCTTTGAGATGTGATCGGGATGCTCGGTGCGAAGAGCTTCTGCTTCTTCAGCATCAAACCCTCCCCAGCGGATCTCATGGTAGGGTTGGCCTCTCATCCCCGCCACTGACTGATGTACTGGATTTCCCTCTATCAGTGGCACCTGCAGATAGTGGCAGATAGCACAAAGTAAAAAGGTAGAATCCACCTTATTCTCGGTTTTAAGTGAGCTCTACCTTATGTCTATGAGCCCACTGTGATGTGAATGCAAATTCGCATGATCGCATCTCATACCCTGGCAGTTTAGGCTCTGAGATCATCGCGCGCACACGCGTCAGTAAGGACAACCCTGATGATCCTCTGCAACACTAAAGAGAACGTACGTGGGTATGTAGATTCGCTGACGATGGCGTCCGGCCGTTCTGCAGTGAGAACTCGCTCAATGCACGCGCTGCTTGCTCTTGTAAACCCGTGGTGCGTCCCTGCAGTGTTGAGATGAATGCCACGCTGATGAGTACAAGTCTTCATTCCCAAATATTCGAATTGTCCTGTCGTCTACCGATGAGAGTGAAGGTACGGTCCTCGAAGGTGAATGTCTTCACGCGGGAGCGCACCCACCACTCTGCTCCCCCACGCGAGAGCGGGAGGTCCGCAGCAGCTATCAACGCAGCGGAGGAGGTGGAGGAGTTCGTTGCGTGCCTGCGCGCCTGCCCCAGGGCGCCGCCTCGGCCACCTCCGGCCACGAGCCGTCGGACCACACCACCACCACATGTGTGGGTGGTGGTGCACCACGTTTGGCGCCATCGGGCAGAGGTGGCCATTATATTTTAATGGTGAATTTATCTTTTCTTTCCATTTTCGGTTTTGTGCAACTGAAAAAGAAATAAAAATAAATAGGCAATAAGGAGAGCATATTTATCCGTTTATGTGCAGTTCAACGAGAGTTACAGGAGAGGGTTGTGGGGGAAGGGGATAAAGGGGCGTTGATGTCGTCGCGGGGTGGCTTCTGGCGGGGAGTGTAAAGGTGTCTGCTTCGGTTGTGCTTGTTGTGTGTTGGCCGCTCGACCTCAGCCTGAGTCCGAATCAGAATAGGATATTCTCTTCGGCGCCTTCTTCGGAGATGACGCACGTGAAGACAAGGACGAAGCAGAAGCCGTAGGGGCAGACGAAACTTGGAGCAGCGATGACAGGGTAGGGGGCGATGGCGAAGGACTTGAGAGGGATGTACTTTCGTCCTTGACCACAGTAGCGATGAGGCCAGCGGAAGGGGACGACGAGAGGAAGAGAGAAGTAAGAGGCGATCCAGGAGGCGAGGTAGATGTGACGTCGATGGTCAGCATTGGCGACGGATAGGAGACAGATGACACACCTTGTGGCATCGCAATCTCCTCGTCATGCGAGAGAGGAGGCGTTGGAGGGGAATCTACAACGATGATGGCGGACGCGGAGGCCGACAGAGAAGTAGACGATGAGGAAACTGACGTGACGACAGTTACAGAAGAGGAAGGAACCAAGTGCGATGATGCGACCGGTACGGGAGTGGGCGGGATGGGGAGAGTCCACCCAAGCCGTTTGCAGATCTCTACAATGATGGCATCGCAGTCTCCCTAGAAAAGTAATGATCGGTGAGGATGCTGATGACATTGCCGCAGTCTTGTATCCAAAATGGCACCTTGAGGAAATAGTCGAATTGGTCCGGCTCTCCCACGAGCTCCCTATTTATGAGGACCTGGGGCACCTCTGAGTTGGCGTCCCGTACCTCCTCTATAATGGATTGGTCAGCCAGCCTATCATATTACGAAAAGAGATAGCTTGGACATACCAGGAATGATCGACACCGGCTGCACACGCAGAGACGATCCCATCACTAAAAGAAGATCCACTTTGTCCAGGTCTTTGTCCAGCGACAAGTCAAACCTACAGGAAGGATATATAAGTCCTCCGTTAAATAGAGCCAGCATGGAATTGGCTAACGTTACTTCTTCGATAGAGGCTCGTTAAAGAAGACGATATCGGGCTTCATGACACTTTTGTCCTTACGGCACTTGGTACACTTGGGGATCCTGTTCGATAAGACATCTTCTCTGATAGCAGTGCACTCAACCCTGAAGCCGCATTGTATGCACGAGGCCGAGGCGAACGAGCCGTGGCAGTGCATAATGCGTTTTATACCGGCTTTGCATTCAAGCGTGTCGATATTCTGGTAACACCAAGCTTTAAGTGTTTTGCCTGTTGTCTGAGCTTCTTCTGAAGGTGTACCTGTGTGTAGTTGCGCAGGAGCTTGCGCTTCTCCTCAAGCAATTTGATAAAATAATGCGAGGGAGAAGGGTTGAGGCTTTCCTTTGGAAAGAGGTCCTGTGGAGAACAGATTAGTCTGTGGTCAGGCGGTGAGGTCAAAGTCTCTGACAGTCACCTTGCAGATGGAGTAAAAGGGAGCAGGATCGGTCCTGAACAGCTCAAAATCGAAGATGGCCTGCGGGTCGCTCATACCCATCTCACGCTTAATGCGTTCATACAGACCACCAGGTGAACGAAAGTCGGGTACGCCGCAGGAAACGCTTATTCCCGCACCGCTCACCACCATGATTCTGTTGCAGGTTCTGTGGACCGAACGGTCAGCCACTGCCGATTTCAGCTATCGCACGAGGGGAAAGACATTACTTGAACAGTTGAACAACGTCAGCGATGGGGTCGTCCGAATGCGGTAGTTTAGGCTTCCTGCGCTTGTACTTCTCCAGAGCATCATAGATGGAGAGGTTGGACACCAGCACTTCAATGTTCTCGCTCTCGGTCTTGTCTATGAAGCGCTTAAAACGCCTTAACAGCTCGCGGTCAGTGAGCGGCGTAGCATCCGTGGTGTTGTGGTGCTGTAATTGACCCAAAGTGTAAGCCCACGCTCGGCGACCGGTCGGTCAAGGTTCAGATTCGCTACGTACGACTGTGAAGTGGACCCCAATCTTGGTGAGCAACTTCTGTAAGGGAGTACCCTTCTTGAGCCTATGGATCACCTCGCGTTTGATTCGGATACGATGCTCAACGATCGCCTGTGTACATGAAAATCAACGTGAGCAGATCAACCAAAGTAGAAGCAGA
>CDEZ01017965.1:0-16338 GCA_000826365.1 Acanthamoeba royreba | reverse complement strand
GATGCTGGCCTCGCTTTGCTTGTCACTGTCATCGTGAGCGTCGAACTCATCGATGGGTGAGTTCTCGGCGAACGGCGCTACCACGAGCGCATCGAATTCCTGTCCGAACGTGAGCAAGGTGCACATCTCCTCACAGAGAAGCGGAAAGCGTACCTTTCCAACCTCGAAGTTACCCACCTTGTCACCAATGTCCAGGGCGTGAGCACCTCCTAAGGTGAGCAGGTAGAAGGCTTCGCCCACAGTCAGCGGAGTAAGCTCGGGATGCGCATTACCCACCATCTGCATAATGACGCTGTCAATTTAGGATCATGTACAAGGCTGGCACCCCTTACCTTGGAAGCAAGCATTGCCAAGCGAAAGGCATCGAGCATGTTAGGACAAAAGCCTGTCCCAAATTACATGAACACATCTTCATTGGAGGACTTAACGAGCGAGTGCGTACCGCCAGATATATCAGTGCCGAGACCAACCTTGATTCCCTTGTTGAGCAAGCGTCGCACGGGGCACATTCCGCTCATCAGCGAAAAGTTGGAGTTAGGGCAATGCGAAACAGCTGCCTGCTGCGCCAAAATGAGATCCTCTTCTTCCACCGTGAGGTGTACCTGTAGTGCGCAGAGACTAGGGATTTAAGCCAAGGGTTATATGCGTGATCACTGGCAGAGTGTACCGCATGCGCAAGTACTGTCTTCTGTGTCAAGAGCCCGGCGGCATGATAGACATGAGTATAGGAAGGCTGGTCAGGATGAAGCTCTTTCACCTGCACAATGAAAGCGAGACAACTTAGCCCACCACACAATCAATCAATCCGGTGTGGACGTGATACCCAGGCCACCTCGGACTTGTTCTCGGAGACGTGGGTTTGCACGGGAAGGTCATGCCTTCGGGCAATCTCACTCAGGCCCTTCATAAGCTCCATCGTACACGAGGGTGCAAATCTGAGGAGCAGACCTCATTAGATACTACATGTAAAAATGGAATAGTCATACAACATACCGAGGGGTGATGATGGGAGTGATGAGGGGATGGTTCATATTGATGAGCTCCTCACAAAAATGGGCTGTTTCCTTGAGCGAGTCAGCCGTGGTCTCCACATAGTGGCTTGGCGAGTTGCGGTCCATGCACACCTTGCCAATGAAAGCTCGCTGGCCGTACTTGGCCGCCATTTCTGCAAAGGACAGCTCCTTCAGATACTGTCGCTAACAAGAGATACCCAAAACCATCAAATGCTACTAATCGGCTTCGTACCGGCAAGCACTTTGGAGGCCGGGGCATGAATTGTGCCATAGTAGGCGATGGTCGTTGTGCCCAGTCCCAAGGATCGCCGTACGACCCCAGGATAAACTGCAGTAGTGGGGATGGATGGCTTCGTGGGTAAAAGGTACGTAACATTAATGAAGGTCGTGTACGCACTGTTGGCGGCGTGATGAACGTCCTTGAAGCGGGTCTCAGCTGGGAATGTATATGTCTCAAGCCATTCCAGCAGCGGCATGTCGAGCCCGTTGCCAGCATTGACGTACTGTGGCGCGTGAGCGTGTGTATCCACCATGCCTGCCGGCGTGTAACAGGGTTAGTCGGCATGACCATTCATTGCACCACTTACACCAAGTGACAAAATAAAGCGAAACGCGTGGACGTACCGGGCACGAGGAAGCCACGCCGCGGCAGTTCCACGAATTCAACCGTCTCACTCAGGTTGAACCTAAAATGTATAAAAAAGGGTCATTTTAGAATAATTTTAAAATAAATAAACAAATTATTAATTTATTAATTACGGAAACTAAAAAATGAACAAAAGTCGCTGTATGCTTTTTTGTAGGGGAAGGGGTGCACAGACCGCAGGACGAGCGCGGCGCGGTCCAAGTCTTTCTCGAGAAAGGCAACGCGGCCGGAGGCGTCGATGCCGAGCCATGCGTTGGGCAGCACCCGCAGGTCATCGAGAGCGAGCGAGTGCACCACGGTGCCGTGAAACACCCGTACCACCTCCTCCACCGCCTCCTCGTGCTTCTTCTCCATTCTCCACCACCAACGCGTGTTGTTCGTCTCCGGAGCTGAGTTTACAACTCTCCACCGCCATTTCATCTCAAGAATTCCTGGTATGTGTGACATAAGGGTGCAAGTCTGTGAGACAAATGAGGATTCACCCTGTGCAGGTCCTCTTTGCGAACGTGTGATGATGTGCTTCATAGTTTATTTTCATCGTCGTCATCACCTTCATCACCATGTTCTGATGATCGCAGGGGAAGCAGCTGGAATGAGCCCTTCCCCTGGGAGGTGTACGCTGTTCCCTGATCATCGTCTTCGCGAAGCACCTGCGTCATGGCCGCATTGTCCGTCTCCTCTCGCCCACCAGAGGTGGACGAGATGACTTTGATACCCATGATTCGAGGTAGGAGCACGGCGAGTATCAGATATGCGACGATCAGTACCAGGTTGCCGGCGAGGATGATCCACATCAGCAATGACGCGCCCAACTTCTGAAAGATGAATCCAGCGGCCATCGGCACTAACATCGCACCCAAGCTCGACCCCACTTTGAAGAAAAACATCAAGTCAGCTGCTCAGTACGTTCTGGATTGGAAAGAGAAACGAACCGACGAAGAGGCTAGAAGCACGACTGGTGATGGCCACACCAAGCTGATAAGGAAATGAAAAGACCAAAGCGTAAATGGACGCCATGCTTGCGCCATACATTAGCGTTACCATCCATAGCAACTGTGTGGAGTGATAGCAACCGAAATGAATGCGTGAACCACGGCGCTGTAAAGAGACATCGCATACCAAGTTGTTCTTCAAGGGAACTACCAGGATCGCCACGATGATGGCCAATGTGGATCCGACATGATCGGCCAGCAGCATCCATCTCGAACTGATCCGGGTGGCCAGCGGAACTGAATGAACAAAAAGAAGAGTGAGGACATGGCGCATAGTGAAGAATCACACAGAGAGGGAGTACCTGCTAAAAGTCGTCCGACCGTTATGGCAAGCCAGAATGCAGATGAAAGGTAGTCAGCCTCTGCTTCGTTCATGTGGAATTCTTGCACAGCGTATGTGAAGATCCATCCACCGTAGGCTATCTCGATGCCCACATACTGTGTAAACCCAGGTTTAGGAGTCCGTAGCATGTGGGGCGCCCAAGGCAACACAGCCGTACCGTGAAGAGGGAGAAGGCTGTGAGGAATGTGATAAGATAGATCAGCCATTTTGGCTTGGAATCACCCTGCCCTGCTCGTATCGAAAAAAACGAGGTCAGCTCACGCATGCCGTTCGGTTCAGCAGAAAGGAATCCCGTACCATTATGGGAGTGCTGATCAGCCTTGGGCGATACAACAGGGTCAGGGCTGGGAATAAATAAAGCGAAAAAGGACGGCAACATCACCGCGCATCCAAGCACCCAATAACACCTAGAGATAATCATAGGAAGCGGTTATCGGTCTTCCGCTCCGTCATCGTCGTAATGAGCTAGTGAGCTATCCTACCAGAGGAGTTGATTCTCTGTGGGAGCAACGAGGATGACTAAAGCGATTATTGCAGGGGCTGATGTTGAACCTAAAGGAGCCAGAGCATTATATCATTTTGATCAGCACTCCTTGAAGATTCCTACACGTACCCACGCCGTAGGAGAAATGGAGGAATTGCATGTAGGGTGCCACGTCACGCTGCCACACTTGAAACATCAGCGTGTTGGCTCCCACATCGTTGAAAGAAGCAATCAACGCGTTAACGGCCTGGAGGACCAGCAGCAACCAAAGCGACCGTGCAAAGGGAAAGATGAAAAGGAAAAGCGCCATCCACAGCGTCGAGCCGAACAGGACCAAGTGTGATCGCTTGGTTTGTGTAATATAGGCGGACTCGTACAATCGTCCGGCGAGCAGCGATCCCGCAATCCAGCCCAGCTGATCCGCACATCCTTCTATCAGTACTCATGCAGCGCTTTGAATAGGAGTTAGGAATGTCTACCCCGCGCATGGTGAAGATGAGTCCCATGTCGTCGACGCTGGAGGACGTGTTCTCGGCCAGCAAAAGCAGCGTAGGTCCTACGCACCCGCCGGCCAGACCCTGCGCCACGTACGTCCCGCAGTAGACCATCGTCTGTCGATACTTCAGTTGCTTATCGTAGCGCTCCGTGCGCTCTTTAATCTCCATCTCGATCGCTTCGTCATAGTCGTCGTAGGGATAACTCAACTCTTCTGCTGCTTCGGATTCCTCAAATTTCTGAGGTTGAGTTTGAAATGAAGGTCGTTTTTCATCTTCTACCCGATCCTTGCTCGTGCGCAGCAATGACAGTGTGGACGACGAGATTTCCAAGTTCTGTTCGTTGTCCTCATTTTGAAATTTGTCGCGATGAAGATTTTCATCTTCATCGAACGGAGAGAGGTGATTTTCATCGATGAAGATGGGGTCCAGCTCTGTTGTGGATTTCCCACTGTGAGGGTGGTGTCGCTGTTGAAAGGGATCCACCAGTACGCTGTGGTCCTCCTCGTGGACGGCGATCTCAGCCGACCGCCAGTCGTCATCCACATCGACGTCCACAAATCGATCAAAGTCGAAGTCGGCCCTGGAGGAATCCATGCCCACACGGGTGGCCTTGACGATAATTCAAGGTACCCCAGGGTTATGTGGTGGGTCAGTTGTGTGTGAGTTTGTTGGGCGACACGAGTGCAAACCTTCGCGGAAAAGGGCGCAATGGCAATGGCATCCGAAGCAGGGGACAGCACTTAGTACAACTTTTGTTGAGGTAGTTTTCATGTGTGGCTAAGGTACAGGCGTCGGGTTTGGAGAGGCCACTATGACTCCTCCCGTCGGATCATGCTGATGAGGATGAGGATGGGGATGGTGGCGCGGCAAGGAAGTCCTCCAGGTGCTCTGGTCGCACGCGGAAACGGAAGGGCAGGTCAGTGGCCGGAGGGAGGATTCCAATCCCGAGACGCGTTTCGTCGAGCTTGGGTAGTTTGATCTCGCCCCTGATGAACAAATGCAGAGAAGAGTAAGCAATAGATATCTAGATAAGGGAAAGGGAGAATGGCCGTACTGTTGATTGGGAACCAGCTCGATTTCGAAGTAGTAGAGCATGAACGCCACCCACAGTTTGAGTTCATTTCGCGCAAAGAACCGGCCAGGGCACATGCCGGCTCCTCCGCCAAAAGGCAGCAGATGATACCGCAGCTCTCGTCCCTTGTAGTAGAACTTCTTCTCCTTGCGGGTCATGAAGGAACTCCGGGCATCACTCGGAATGCTGAACGATCCGGTACGCTCCCGCTTTTTGAGCTTCTGATGCTCGTCCGGTGAAAGTCGAGGAGAAAGGAGGGCAGATGCGGAGGGCGGCGTCGGCTGGTCTTCCTGATTCTCAGCCGTGCCTGATTCAGTGTTGGGCTGCTGTGGTATAACGCTTAGCGACACGCTGCGCTCGCGCTTGCTCTGTAAGGCCAAGTGAAGCAGCTGCTTGCTGCGCCGCAGTGGTTTCGGCACTTCTGGATTCGGCTCGTGTCGCTCTGTCTCACGATTGCGCATGTCGATCGATTCACTGGATTTCGTAAGGTTACTAGGCTGCTCGGGTGGGTTTACCCTGATTGTTGGCGGAGTGAGGTTCCCCTCGTCGTCGCTATCAAACTTCTTCGCCCTCGTCATTCGCTGTGCGCGACGAAGGAACACTGGACTGCTCAAATCAACCTCACCGCTGCTGTTCAGTTGTTCCTGTAGAGGTGAGTTCGCAAATCGCCTTTCCTTTACCGGCGTTCGAGGTTGTCGCATTTTCAGTGGTGGTTTCTCCTCGTTGTTCTGTTTACTTTCCTCTCTGCATTCCTGTTCCCGTTCCTGTTCCTGTTCCAGTTCAAGGCCCTTGGGCTGACGATCGTCCCGCTCCGTTGGAACACGTGGAGGAAGAGTTTCTAAAGGCTTTTCGTGAGGTGTTGAAGGGTTGTCTTCTGTTGTGGCCGTTTGTGCGGTGGCGGTGCTTGGTGGCAATTGCGCCGGCGTACGGTTGCTGTCGCTTAGAATGAGAGAAAAGAGCCGTCCGCTTTCGCGAAGCTCCCGAAGCGTGTGCTCACGGCTTTCTCGGAGGATTTGATGCGTGAGTTCTTGAGGAGTGCAATTTTCACCTTCCGCTTGATTGTCATCGACTACGGGAAGCGGTATAGCGACTCGAGAGTCTCTTATTTCCCTCTCCCGCATACGAGATTGGCGAAGCTGCTTCATCTCGCGCTCCTTGATCTGCAACACTTCCTCCGATTCGCACCGTACGATACCTGGTCCTTCCTTGACAGGAGAGACTGGGAAGGACTTGGGGAATTCTTCGTCATCCTCGTTTACCAGGAAGCGATCGAATTTGTACAGATGCGGCTCAGCATAGATCTCAGGATTGTTGTGAATTAGATATGGGTACCTGCAAAAAGTGTGAACAACAAGCGAAATATCAGCGTTGGAGGCTATCAGGCTGTACTTACATGGCGACCTTTTGGCCTTTCTTGATAAGAAATTCTTGCCCGTCTTGCATCTTTAGGGTGAATTCCTCCATTACCTCTCTGCAGAGAAGAACAGATATCAGGGCATTGCCACTGGCAGGGGGAGTAGCTACTCTACCGAACGATGATGGAAGCAGAAGAAAGTCGAAGAGCTTCGTTAATGGCGCTTTCGAGTTTGACCATATCCTTCAACTTGGTGAATGTCTGGTTGTGGATTGAGTAACTGAGTAAGCCTGTTCCCCATTGTCGCCTTCCCTCTAAGTTGTACCTCACGTCCGGTATCCTTTTTATCAAACAGGCGCATCACTTCCTCGGTTATCTCCTCCTTTGCTCGGGGATCGCTTAAAATATACACCAGCGACCAGAACGCAGCTGAATTCATCACTCCAGGGTGAGCACGGATTAAGTATCGACAAATGAGAAGAGCTGCGTACAGGGAAGAGTATTTCCGTGCGCGGCCCAAAATGTGGCGGTCTGAAGTTTGGATACTTGCTGGTGCGCCAGAGTCCCTCAACAGTTAGTAATCAGCACCTCCAACTTTGATTGGGTTACTTACATCTGGTGGAATAGTCGTCTCTTCAACCAAATAGCGTTCGCGCTCGATCATCAGCCTACTGGCCGTAGGATCGCTTCTGAAGAAGGAAAGAATTTGATCAGTGAGCCAAGTACCAAAGAACAGAATTCGCTTGTGGTCAACGTACAAATGTACAAGAAGTTTGTTAACCCGCTTGAGGGCCGCCACGCTCTTGCGGAGGAAGAAGTGCGGCACACCGACGGTGAAGGCCGGGAAGTTGTCATCGAAAGTGAAGAAGTCCTTGTGACTTTGCTTCACTTCGATGGTGTCTCCCAAAAAGGCACGAGTCCCTGCATATATGGCACGACGAGTGAGCAACCGGCTATGTCGGAGAATTAAACGATTGGTCAGTTAATTTGGATATGCTGCGAGGCTTTAAAGGTGACTGCCATTTTTGGAGTAATGTATGAGCTCCTCTCTCAGTGTTGTCGTGCACCCACACCCTCCAGCGGGTGAGTGCGCGCACGATGGTGATGTGTGGCCTGTTTGAGGGAAACGAAACGAAAAAAGGGGGCGTAGGTGGGTACCCGCCATGTAGAGGACGTCTACCACGAAGCGCCACATCTGGCCTTCTTGCCACTGCGTCGGGTTGTCGCGTATCTGCGGGAGGGTCTGCTCTTTGATGGCCCGCCCGAGTTGGTCCCTCATCCGGGCCGTCAGTGCGGGCAGTTCGAGTCCCTGCAAGTACGTGATGAACTGCCTGCATTGTGCGTCAGAAACACCAGTCAGGCCAATAAAAGAACGAAAACGAAAATCCAAAAAGAACGAAAACGAAAATTTCGCTTGATTAGGAAAAATGAACATAAAATAATAAATAAAATATAAATAATAAATAAAAGAAAGAGAAGAGGTGGATAGTAGTGGTGGTAAGTCGCACTTGTGTACGGTGTCGTGGTCCTGCTTGTCGAACTCGGCACCGGAGGCGCCAAAGCACTTGCAGGCGAACTCCTTGATGATGGCGATGAAGGAGAGGTGGCGCTTCTCCTCGCGGAAGACGTTGGGGAAGGAGAACGGGTCCAGCACGAACACGTACCCCTGCCCCACCATCTTCAGCCTGAACACGTCCCCGTACCGCCGCTGGCACTCCTGCAGGAACCCCTGCGAGTCCCGCCCGAACGCCAGGGCGTTCCCCACGAACGGCACCCCATACGGCACCCTCGGCGGCTCCGCTGCCCCTCCTTCTCCTCCGCCACCACCACCACCACCACCACCACCTTCTCTTCTTCTTCTTCTTTGTCCTTCTTCTTCTTCTTCTTCTTCTCTTCTTTTGTGTCGAAGGAGGAGGCAGAGGGCGGACAGTACCGCCGCCGCCCCGAAGAGCCACCACACCATCATCACCACCGCCATTCACCCCCAACGTTCCTGTCTTCTTCGTCCGTCTCCTTCCTCCTTCGCGACCACCCCTGCCTGGTGCGCACGTCTACACACTCCTCACACGTCTCAAGGAGCGGTATGTAGTAGTGGTGATGGTGGTGGTGGTGGTGGTGGGGTTGGTGGAGGTATGGCACGTGTCCTCCTCTGTTCTGTTGTCGTCGGTGGGAGTCCTTTGTGCCCGCTCTTCTTCTTGCTTGGCTCCGGAGGGAACGTAGGGAGGGGTTCTGCGCAAGAAGACCCGCCGGCGGAGCTGAGTTGGAAGTCCGATGGACTGTGGTGTATGGTCCTGGTGTACTAGTAGTGTGTGGGCGATCGTGGAAGAGAAGACTGGGCGCGTGTGTAACGTTTGGGTAGGGCGGGTGAGATATCGGCCCCTATCTCTCTGCTGCGGGAACAACGTAAGTCTGGAGGGTGGTAACCTTGCTGCCGGAGACGACCAGAATTGGCACCAAGCCAACCACCGGCCACCGGTGAGAAAAGAAACAGAGCTGAGCCGCTGGTGGTCTAAACGCACACGCACAAGCCCACCAAGGAATTTTACCTCACTAACTTAGTCCACCAATGATATTCCGTGTGCCCCCGAAACTTCATGAAAAATTGACACCGTGTTCCTGGTGTGATTGGTCCAGTCATGCACCACTGCCGCGATTTGGGATGTTTCGGCACTAACAAGGACATACATCACTCCATACTCATGAGTATGTACCACTGCCGCGATTTGGGATGATTCAGCACTACCAGGACGTCCATCATGTGTGGTCCTTCCTGTCCAGGTCGACTGCATACATTCCAGACCTGGAATGTTGTCGTGTTTCGAATTCTTCGTCGATGGTGCCTTTTTCGCGTTTGGGATTGGCCGATCCTCAGTGATTGGGCGGAGTGCACTGGCTCAAATATTATTTGTTCGTGGCCTTCATTCATCCCAAACTTACCTGCACCTTCTGCCCGTTTGCCTTTCTTCTTACTGTTCCTGCAGCATGAAAGTCTTCCTGCTTCTCCTCGCCCTTCTTGTACTCGTTCTTCTCCTTTCTTTTTTTCCTTTTCACATCCCCCCCCCCAAATATAAGGTGACCTGGAATATTATCCTGACGGAAAGGGGGTGTCGTGGGTATTATGCAGGTGGTCTTTGGCGCGAGTGCCCAGGCCCGCACCGTCCAGGATGGTACCTCCAGCTCCACTCCTAACGCTGTCCCCTGCGCCAGTTTCCGATAGGAATGCGGGCAGAGTACGCGCGAATTCTTGGGATTTTTCACTTATCCCTCCCTGTGCAGCCATCAACGGTGGTTGCAGCACGACCGCCATCTCCGGTCTCAGCCAGCAGCTGGTGCGCGCCGCCAACTGTCTCCAGCGCGGCCTCTTCTCGGTATCTCCCTTCCGCTTTATCATGTCCCTCCGTGTGTGAGCACTCCACTTACACTTGTCGCGCAGAACTTGAACTCTCTCTCGCGCGTCAATCTCGCCGACGCTGCGGCCGCTGTGCCTTTCCTTCAGGCTCCTGCCGCCAGTGCTCTGCAGCGTGCCGTCAACCAGAGGGGTACTTTTCCGCTCCGGATATACATGGCCCGTTTGCGCCCAGACCGGTTAACCTGACATGCCATCATCCAGGCGCGACGATTACCATCAACAGCGGCTTGCGCACGCTGCCCCAGCAGCTTATGTTGTACTCCTGGTACCAGCGCGGCATGTGCAATATCCAGGCGGCCGCCAAGCCCGGTACCCTCTTGCCCTCTTGCCGCTTTAGGATACTGCGCCTGCTCACAGTGTGTTCCTTTAGGTCACAGCAATCACAATGGTGGTCTTGCCATCGACATCAACGATGCCTATTCCTGGAAGTCGGCCTTGGAAAGCAACGGTTGGCAGAAACTTGGTGATTGGGATCCCATGCACTACGATTACCAAGGTGAGTTGTACCCCACGCTTGAGCCAATGATGATGTCGATGGTCGAAATGGGAAGTGGATGATGACCGAAGAACTGTGAAGGAGACTAGAAGGAAGGAAGGAACGAAACTACGTGAAGGCCGTCGTACAAATCATTCTCTGCATTTAGGTGGCGAGGACGTGCGTTCCCTCTCGATATTGGCCTTCCAGAGGCTCTGGAACGTGAACAACCCGTCCAAGGCGCTCACCGCGGATGGCATCTACGGCTCTAAGACTGAGTCTGCGATTCTTGAGTGCGTTTCGAGTAGCCTTCATGCAGTTTGCTTTATAGCAAGGCCACTGATCCCTGGTTTCCGTTCAGGTCCCCCGTCTCTGGTTTCTCGAGGGAGTTGTGCTAAACACGAAGAACTATACAAGCACATCCTCAATGAGCCAGTGTCCCCCTCACTGGACCTTTGCATTTTGTACTTTTCCACTTCATCTCCAATTGTACACCATTTTGAGATCCCTACCCTGGTACCAGTACCCTATCCCCGCTTTTGACTTTGTCGCCATCGATGCCGTTCTTCAATTTCCCAAAAGAAAAGAATATTAGACAAAAATAATGCATAAAAAATAAATAGTAAAACAACCAAACAACGCAACAGGACTCTTGTGGTGAGGCAGCATGCAAGCAGTGGTGGTCGACAAGTGGCTCAAGGGTCCGGACGAGATAGTGGTATCTCAACCCCGCTTTGTCCTCGCCGCAACGCTACAGCGAGCGGGCAAGGAGTAACACCACACACTTGTGCGCTCGGAGCAGGTGGGGACAGCGGCAGCGCCAGAACCCGGCGAAGGTGAAGTGTTGGTGGATGTGGCCTATGCGGGCGCCAACTTCTACGATATTCTGATGGTCCAGGGCAAATATCAGGTCTTTTTATCCAAAAACCATATAAAAAAAGAAAAATAATTTAATAATGTGTTAATGATGACCTTTCCCCAATGGACGACACGCAGTTTAAGCCGCAGTTTCCGTTCATCCCAGGAACTGAGTTCTCGGGTATCGTGAGCAAGCTGGGACCGGGTACGGAGCCACTGTCTGCACTGGACGTGAATGCCAAGTTCTGATCGAAGCTCGAATGCACCTGGAAATGGCCAGGCGTGACGCAGTGGCATGTAGGTCAAGAGGTGTACGGCATGACCATGCTCGGTGCCTATGCCGAGAAGGTCGTAGTGCCGGCCAACAAGATACGCCAAGTTCCCAAAGGGATGACGCTAGTTGATGTAGGTTAAGCTGGAAGAATGCTGATATTAGCTACTTACGCGACGATGAAGTTAACATTATATCGATGATAGGCTGCAGGTTTCTCGATGACCTACCCGACCTCTTACTGCGCTCTCGTGTACCGTGGCAACCTTGTGAAAGGCGAGACCCTACTTGTCCATGCTGCCGCTGGAGGAGTGGGCGTTGCTGCCGTGCAGATAGGCAAGGCTCTCGGCGCTCGTGTGATCGGTACAGTGGGAAGTGCAGAGAAGATGGAAGTGGCTAGGAAAGCCGGATGCGATGAGGTACACGCTTGAATTCTAGATGTGCATGTGTGACCGAAACTGACACTGCAATACATGTTAAGGTCATCAACTACAGTCAAGAAGATTTCGTGGAGAGAGTCAAGGAACTTACCGACGGACGAGGTGCTGATGTCATCTATGATCCTGTTGGCGGTGATGTGTTTGATAAGTCCACCAAAGTTATCGCTTGGGGCGGGCGTACGTTTTCATCACACGTGATCGGTCGTATGTAAAAAGTTATGACTGTGCGAATGTACATCAGGCATTCTTGTGATCGGCTTTGCTGGCGGCAAGATCCCTACGCTTCAGACCAACCGCGCTCTGCTGAAGAACTGCTCTGTTGTTGGGTAGGTGTCTTTCTCCCTGTTGTGCTTACATCACACTACTGCCCGATATGGCTAATCATGCGCAACAGTGTATTTTGGGGCTCATATGAGATTCACCAACCGCACAAGATACCGGAGACCTTTACGGCCCTTGAAAAGCTGTACACAAATGGCCACCTCAAGCCGGTCACCTGCGCAGTGTATCCGTTGGTAAGTGAGTCAAGCCAAGCTAGTGTTTCGCGTACTTGACTTGTTCTCCCTCCATTATGCTTGTGAATGCAGTCAGAACTTGGGCGGGCACTCAAATCGTTGGGCTCGCGGCAGAGTTACGGCAAGGTCATCGTACAGATCAGTCCCCATCGCAGTGACTCCAAGGCGAAACTCTAAGCCCTCCTTAGCCCAAAGGTGTAAAGAATGGGAAGGCCCCTTGGCTTCTATTAATCTCCTATCAATACGGCCACCTCTAACTTGATGATACTTCTCTGTACAATTATCTTTGACGGCTAATCTTGATTGATGAGGGATTCTGCGTGTCGACGCCAGTATGCAGCAACTTCAGGAGCATACTTCTTTGCCAGTTCCCTGTGTGATACACAGCCACAAGTCAACATCAGGAAGAAGAGGATCCAGGTTACTATGAGAGCACCGTGTCACATCCTTGCCCCCTTCAGCAGTTGTGAGCCACTCTCGATAGGGCACATTTGGGTACTCGTTCCACATGCTAATGATTCCCGCCTGCCCAAGCAACCCGGGCAACATAAGTTTCTCTTGTGGCATTTGTGGCTTTGAAAACAATCGCGTACCAGATGAAGCATGCCAAACACTCCTACAATCCTTTTGCCAGGGGCCTCGCGCAGGCGCTTTATGAAGAACATCTCCCTCTCAACGCTGCTGTGGAGTGCAGTGTAGTCCTGTGGGACATGTGAGTGAGGAGAAGGAAAAACAAGAACAATCAGTGCAGTACCCAGGAGAGGAAATGTTTGAAGTAGAAACGATCGTCCCAATGCAGAAAGTAGGGAGAGTGCGTCAAGGCATCAGCCAAGCTTAGCAACGGAAGCAAAAACCAGCCGTAGAGAAGAAATGAGCCGCGAACGATGCGTGCGCGCGTCTTTGAGATGTGATCGGGATGCTCGGTGCGAAGAGCTTCTGCTTCTTCAGCATCAAACCCTCCCCAGCGGATCTCATGGTAGGGTTGGCCTCTCATCCCCGCCACTGACTGATGTACTGGATTTCCCTCTATCAGTGGCACCTGCAGATAGTGGCAGATAGCACAAAGTAAAAAGGTAGAATCCACCTTATTCTCGGTTTTAAGTGAGCTCTACCTTATGTCTATGAGCCCACTGTGATGTGAATGCAAATTCGCATGATCGCATCTCATACCCTGGCAGTTTAGGCTCTGAGATCATCGCGCGCACACGCGTCAGTAAGGACAACCCTGATGATCCTCTGCAACACTAAAGAGAACGTACGTGGGTATGTAGATTCGCTGACGATGGCGTCCGGCCGTTCTGCAGTGAGAACTCGCTCAATGCACGCGCTGCTTGCTCTTGTAAACCCGTGGTGCGTCCCTGCAGTGTTGAGATGAATGCCACGCTGATGAGTACAAGTCTTCATTCCCAAATATTCGAATTGTCCTGTCGTCTACCGATGAGAGTGAAGGTACGGTCCTCGAAGGTGAATGTCTTCACGCGGGAGCGCACCCACCACTCTGCTCCCCCACGCGAGAGCGGGAGGTCCGCAGCAGCTATCAACGCAGCGGAGGAGGTGGAGGAGTTCGTTGCGTGCCTGCGCGCCTGCCCCAGGGCGCCGCCTCGGCCACCTCCGGCCACGAGCCGTCGGACCACACCACCACCACATGTGTGGGTGGTGGTGCACCACGTTTGGCGCCATCGGGCAGAGGTGGCCATTATATTTTAATGGTGAATTTATCTTTTCTTTCCATTTTCGGTTTTGTGCAACTGAAAAAGAAATAAAAATAAATAGGCAATAAGGAGAGCATATTTATCCGTTTATGTGCAGTTCAACGAGAGTTACAGGAGAGGGTTGTGGGGGAAGGGGATAAAGGGGCGTTGATGTCGTCGCGGGGTGGCTTCTGGCGGGGAGTGTAAAGGTGTCTGCTTCGGTTGTGCTTGTTGTGTGTTGGCCGCTCGACCTCAGCCTGAGTCCGAATCAGAATAGGATATTCTCTTCGGCGCCTTCTTCGGAGATGACGCACGTGAAGACAAGGACGAAGCAGAAGCCGTAGGGGCAGACGAAACTTGGAGCAGCGATGACAGGGTAGGGGGCGATGGCGAAGGACTTGAGAGGGATGTACTTTCGTCCTTGACCACAGTAGCGATGAGGCCAGCGGAAGGGGACGACGAGAGGAAGAGAGAAGTAAGAGGCGATCCAGGAGGCGAGGTAGATGTGACGTCGATGGTCAGCATTGGCGACGGATAGGAGACAGATGACACACCTTGTGGCATCGCAATCTCCTCGTCATGCGAGAGAGGAGGCGTTGGAGGGGAATCTACAACGATGATGGCGGACGCGGAGGCCGACAGAGAAGTAGACGATGAGGAAACTGACGTGACGACAGTTACAGAAGAGGAAGGAACCAAGTGCGATGATGCGACCGGTACGGGAGTGGGCGGGATGGGGAGAGTCCACCCAAGCCGTTTGCAGATCTCTACAATGATGGCATCGCAGTCTCCCTAGAAAAGTAATGATCGGTGAGGATGCTGATGACATTGCCGCAGTCTTGTATCCAAAATGGCACCTTGAGGAAATAGTCGAATTGGTCCGGCTCTCCCACGAGCTCCCTATTTATGAGGACCTGGGGCACCTCTGAGTTGGCGTCCCGTACCTCCTCTATAATGGATTGGTCAGCCAGCCTATCATATTACGAAAAGAGATAGCTTGGACATACCAGGAATGATCGACACCGGCTGCACACGCAGAGACGATCCCATCACTAAAAGAAGATCCACTTTGTCCAGGTCTTTGTCCAGCGACAAGTCAAACCTACAGGAAGGATATATAAGTCCTCCGTTAAATAGAGCCAGCATGGAATTGGCTAACGTTACTTCTTCGATAGAGGCTCGTTAAAGAAGACGATATCGGGCTTCATGACACTTTTGTCCTTACGGCACTTGGTACACTTGGGGATCCTGTTCGATAAGACATCTTCTCTGATAGCAGTGCACTCAACCCTGAAGCCGCATTGTATGCACGAGGCCGAGGCGAACGAGCCGTGGCAGTGCATAATGCGTTTTATACCGGCTTTGCATTCAAGCGTGTCGATATTCTGGTAACACCAAGCTTTAAGTGTTTTGCCTGTTGTCTGAGCTTCTTCTGAAGGTGTACCTGTGTGTAGTTGCGCAGGAGCTTGCGCTTCTCCTCAAGCAATTTGATAAAATAATGCGAGGGAGAAGGGTTGAGGCTTTCCTTTGGAAAGAGGTCCTGTGGAGAACAGATTAGTCTGTGGTCAGGCGGTGAGGTCAAAGTCTCTGACAGTCACCTTGCAGATGGAGTAAAAGGGAGCAGGATCGGTCCTGAACAGCTCAAAATCGAAGATGGCCTGCGGGTCGCTCATACCCATCTCACGCTTAATGCGTTCATACAGACCACCAGGTGAACGAAAGTCGGGTACGCCGCAGGAAACGCTTATTCCCGCACCGCTCACCACCATGATTCTGTTGCAGGTTCTGTGGACCGAACGGTCAGCCACTGCCGATTTCAGCTATCGCACGAGGGGAAAGACATTACTTGAACAGTTGAACAACGTCAGCGATGGGGTCGTCCGAATGCGGTAGTTTAGGCTTCCTGCGCTTGTACTTCTCCAGAGCATCATAGATGGAGAGGTTGGACACCAGCACTTCAATGTTCTCGCTCTCGGTCTTGTCTATGAAGCGCTTAAAACGCCTTAACAGCTCGCGGTCAGTGAGCGGCGTAGCATCCGTGGTGTTGTGGTGCTGTAATTGACCCAAAGTGTAAGCCCACGCTCGGCGACCGGTCGGTCAAGGTTCAGATTCGCTACGTACGACTGTGAAGTGGACCCCAATCTTGGTGAGCAACTTCTGTAAGGGAGTACCCTTCTTGAGCCTATGGATCACCTCGCGTTTGATTCGGATACGATGCTCAACGATCGCCTGTGTACATGAAAATCAACGTGAGCAGATCAACCAAAGTAGAAGCAGA
>CDEZ01017958.1:1691-16083 GCA_000826365.1 Acanthamoeba royreba | reverse complement strand
CGCGGGCGCTGTCTGAGATGGCATGGAGGTCTTCGAGGGTGGCGGCCCTCTTCTTGAGGTGGTTTGGATGGGACACGGGGAGGCTGCCGTTGCTGCCGCTGCTGCTCCAGCTGGTCGTGTCGTGCGCTGACGAGGCTGCCGTGGCGGCCGCCAGCAGAGCCTTCTTCTTTAGCTGCATGGGGTTGATGGCCTTTTCCATGCAGTACAGGGTCGTAGTCGTAGTAGCAAGTAGTAGCAGTAGTAGTGGTGGTGCCCTCCTTCCTCGAGGTCGGGGTACCCCAAGGAAGGTATCTACTCACTTCGGAGCTAAACGGGACACTTCCGAAACAACTGAAGTTGCCGTTGACAGTCAGGTGGTGCTGACGACGGTCGGATGGTGTCCTCCGTTCTCGCTGAGGTGCCTCGTGGGTGCCCACACGCACTGGGTTGGTCGCTGGCCCAGGGATGAAGCAGTGGGTAAGAAGATGGTGATGGTGATGCCTGGGCAAGTGAACGTTCTTGACGGGGAGAGGAGAGAGTCTAATAAGCTTGCACCAGGTGGCAAGCGAGGGTTGTGGAGGAGGAAGAACAAGACCAGCAGCGCCACAAGAGGAATGCGAACCGTTAAGCTCCGGAGCTTCGTAGCGGTGGTCGAGGTTGCAGTGGTGAATCAGCGAATGGTGCGTACCGGGACACCCAATACGAAGGCCCTGGTTCTCGCTGTGCCGGGCTACAGATTCCTGCTTCCAAGAGTTATTTACATGGTCCTGTACCTGACCCATAAGTAGTTATGGCCATGCCTTGCTCATGATTCCTGATCTGATGTTCAGGCCATATGCTTACATAGTTGAAATTATTCTGGCATTGGAATTCCTTAAAGCAGCGGCCTATCCCACAAAAATTTTAACTATCTGGTGATGAATTAGCGTTCGACTTTCTCAAATTGCTTTGCCAATTTCGGTAGCTGGTGGAGTAGCAGAGAGCTGGAAGGAGAAGAGGAGAATGGAGCGGGGGGAGCAGGAGCAGCGCATCCTCGCTGCCACAGCTCCGCTGGAGACCGCCGTCGCTTCCCTCGACACCCGCCTCCAACGCGGTATTTTATTTAATTTTATTGAATTTAAGGAGCTCAAAGTCATTATGAATTATTTTAGTGTTTCTTATTTTATTTTGCCATAAAAATAAGGAAAATAATACACTTAAAAAGGTGCATTTTTTGTTTGCAGAGGTGAACGAGCTGTTGGAGTTGGTGCAGATGCTCGACCCTGACCTGACCACTGATGAAGTGGAGCTGCTTGCGCACAACTTCGGGACGTACAAGCTCTTCATCAAGGACGGCGCCCACTACTCCCTCGAAGGTGAACACCTCTCTCTCTTCATCGTTTCCTCCTCTTCAGAACGACGCACATGAGCATGATGAAGATGATGAAGATGATGATGTGCATGATGATGATGTGCATGATGATGATGTGCATGATGATGTGCATGATGATGTGCATGATGATGATGTGCATGATGATGATGATGATGATGTGCATGAGAATGCACAAACACGCGTGCTGGTGCATTAATTCTGATCTTGATGATGGTGGTGATGGTGCAGGAGTGACGGACACGGTGGAAATTCAACTCAAGATAGAGAAGGCCAAGAGTGACCTGGTCTACATGTGCTATGATTTTGTGCGCTCGTTCTACATTCAAACGCAGCGCATGCGCATCGTGCATCTGTTGGACAGGTTCAAACGATTACAGGAACGTCTTGTCGCACAGCGCGAGCTCGTACGAGAAGACAAGCTGCGCGAGACGAAGCGAGAAGCAACGTATGTCGTGGAACATGTGTCTCAATCACAACAAGAGCGGACAGGCGAGGATAAGGCAGATGAGTACAAAAGCATCACCAACGGGGAACCGCCAGATACGAGTGACTCTGATATCGATCAAGAGAATTCCTTGAACAGGGAGCCTTTGCTAAGTACATCACACCCATCGAAGCCGTATTTAGCATCAGTCATCTCCAATCGAAAGCGAAGTACCAATCCTCCAAAACTCTACGACTCCATCAACACAGCGTCAGACTTAGACGACATCACCTTCTATGAGAGTGATCATTTTCGAATACCTGAGGACAAGGAAAGCAGGCTAAATCAGCTGAGACGCAAGTATGCCAAGTTCCGCACGCGATGCACGGCTGGCTACACATTGAGTCTTATCACCGCCAAGCTTCCCATCCTGCGATGGTTTCCGATCTATTACCTGCCTTGGCTCCTTCACCGTACCGGTTGGCTCAAAGAGAATGGACCGGAGACATCAACCAAGCACACTAATGAACCAAAGAAGGAAGTATGGTATGTCTTGAACAATCTTCGAAGCGACGTCCTTGCGGCGATCACGGTCGGTTTCATGCTCATTCCTCAGGTAGAGCACACAGTGGCTCAGTGTCACTTCAATCACATTGCTAAAGTGCTTGCCCTCTTTCAGGGCATGTCGTACGCACTCGTCGCAGAGCTGCCTCCTATATACGGCCTGTATTCTGCGCTCGTGCCGCTCGCAATGTACACGGTACATGTAGCGAGCCTATCTTTAAATAGTGTTCTCTTCTTTCTAACATATGATACGCTGCCCTTAGTTTTTGGGTTCATCAGCTGAGCTTTCTGTTGGTCCAGTGGCCATGGTATCACTGCTCATTCCCGAAGCAGCAAGTAAGATTGCTGAGGTACATTCATACATCTCATGCATTCGTGTCCTGTTGCTGAATCGCCGCAACCATGTGCAGAAAGGGACGGATGAGTATGTGCAAGCAGCAATTCTCGTATCTGCGATCAGTGGCATTCTTCTGATGTGTGGATCATTCCTTCAGGTGGGTTTCGTTCTCGAAAACCTGCTTTCGCATCCGGTATGCGCCACATCTTCTCAACACGTATAACAAGGTATCACTGATGAGATGGCTGACAGGTGCTAAGTGGATTCACCTCTGGAGCTGCAATCATCATCATGTGCTCACAGCTAAAGCACCTGTTCCGAATCAACATGAAGGGCAATACGTTGATCGAGTACATGGAATCCTTTTTTGAAAACATCACCAAAGTACACGGATGGACCACCGGTGCGTCAAAGCTGCAGCCGGCCCGGATAGACTCAATTCTTGCCATGCACTGAGACTTTTGCTCTGCTAGGCTTAGCTGTGCTCTGTATCATCTTTATATTTGTTGTCCGCCGAGTTCAACCACGGTACCTCGTCAGCAGCCTTCCCCGTACTGTACCGCTCTTACTCCTCTCTTATTCAGTATTCCTGGCGCTCTCTTGCTGTTGCTCCTCACTACATTCCTGGGTTGGGTTCTGGATCTCTCCAAGAACGTACGCACAGATGAGCCCTCTTGCTGTAGATGAACCAGCAATGCTGATCTAACTTAATAATTGCAGTTGGGCCTAACCCAAGTCGGCCAGTTACCCGAGGGTCTGCCTAGTCCTACTTGGCTTCAGGCACTGAGCTGGTAAGCATGCTTAACCTCGATTCAGCTACTATATAGCATGTTTCCTCTGACATCCAAACCTATGAAGGAGCAACATTGTGACAACTCTTCCCGCCGCGGCTACCATCTCGCTCCTGGGATTCATCGAGTCCATCTCAGTTGCTAAGCAGTTTGCAGGTTCGTATCCTTTTCCACCTGATCGGATGAACGGCGCTTATCTCACATTTCTCCTGCCTCACGTTATGCAGCGAAGAGACAGTACCGCATCAATGTTGGCCAAGAACTCTTGGCTCTAGGCGTATCAAACGTAATCGGATCGCTCTTTCAGTCGTGTACGCCTGTTTCTGTTCCATCTATTGGTGACTTTGGATTGTACTCAAGGACCTGACGACTCTTGCTGCCCTCCAGTCCCGGTGACTGGCAGCTTATCGCGCTCTGCCGTTAACTACCAGGCAGGATCGCGAACACCTTTCTCCTCCCTTATCGCTTCGAGCCTGATCGGCATAACTCTGCTCTTTCTCACACCCGGTACGCACGCTTCACGTTCGAGTGGAATGAATGTTCTCTATTCACTCACTTTCTCCTTTACCAGCATTCAAGTATACGCCACTGTTCGTGTTGGCATCGATCGTGGTCTCTGCCGCTGTACTTCTCATCGACTACGAAGAGATACTCTTTCTGATCAAGATCGGGGATAAGATCGACCTTTGTCAAGCTATCATCGTCTTCGTTATTACGCTGTTGCTCGGCCCAGGTATGAATCAGTAGTCTTGCTCATAGCACGCATACTCACACTGCTGCAGAGCTGGGTGTCATCGGTGCTATAGTGGTGTCACTACTGCAGCTCGTCTTCAAGTCGGCTAAGCCCAATTTTCCTCGCCTCGGGCGGCTGCCCGGCACCCTTGTGTACAAGGACATCAAGCGGTACATCAACGTTCTTCTTCTGTTCTTCTAATTCCTGCTTTGAAGCTAACATTGCATCATCAGATTCCCTTCTGCGCTGCGACCCCAAGGCATTCTAGTGGTGCGCTTTGACTCTGATCTCTTTTTTGCCAATGTCAACTGGTACATGCAGACACCACCATTGTCGCCTTACCGCGAAACGTCTCACGATCATGTTATGGGAAACGTAGGTTCCGTGAGCGACTAAACAAGTATGAACGCAAGAGCAAACGCAAGCTGCACGCCATCATACTCGACGCTACCGGTACGTTGCATCTCCGCTTTAATGATGGCCGGGTTGTGTCGTCTGATTCATTCTTCCCGTTGATGAATGCAGGAATCAACTCGCTGGACTCCACTTCTGTCCACTTGTTGGAGGAACTCGGCCAGGAGTTCAAGACCAAGAAGATCCGCTTCCTATGGGCCAACGTCAAAGGCAGCATTCGTGACACTTTGAACAGATCCGGTACATTCCTTCGTGCTCTTTCTTGTTCTGGCCATGTCCTTCCTTACACCTTGTGTTTGTGTTTCCCGCTCGTGGTCTCGGCAGGGTTGTCCGTGAAGTTGGGTCTGGACACTTTCTTCTTGACGACTCACGACGCTGTGGATTACATACTGTCCTACCTCGATGACCAGGGTCTTTTAAATCAAGGCCTGGAGACTGACGAAAACGACGAAAACGACTTTCAGCTCAACGTCAAGCCGCAGCAAGACGTTCATCAGGAGAATCTCGTAACGCAGCAGAAGCCTGAACGGGTCATCCAATCAGTCGACGAACAAGGCGAGGACAGCGCGTCCTCGAATCGTTCCGAGCAGAGCACCGATGCATCAGACAGCGAAGAGCAAGAATATGACGAAGTCGAAGCAGCCCAGCGAAAGCAGCCCGCAGCGAGCGGAGAATATGAGGATGTGGAGCTTGGCAGCGTGTGAACTGCATTTGGAATTTTAAAAATTATCAGCTGCGAAGTTCTTACATTCTTTAAATTTTTCTTGATCTTAACAAATTGGCTGCCATTTCGCCGTTGCATTTTGAGTTCGGAAGATTTGTGGGCAAGGCCTTCATCTTTTCCACACCATCTACTTCATCATCGTGAGGCTGGGCATGACTTGTTCATTCCACAACTGCTGAACTGCCAACACGTCGACAATCGATTGAGGGAGAAAAGATGAAGTCTACGGAAGGCGGAGGAACGCCCAATCCGCACATCGAGGCGGCCATCTCCTCTCTCGACACTCGCCTGCAGCGCGGTACGCGTCTTTTGTCGTTTTCGTTCTTTTTCATTTTTCATTTTCATTTTATTTATTTTATAATTTACCTTTTTTGGTTTCGCCTATTATTTTTACATTTTTTCTTCTTTTTAAGTCCTATTTTGCCTGTGTAGCGGTGAATGAGCTGTTGGAGTTGGTGCGGTTGATGGACCCGGACATGACGACCGATGAAGTGGAGCTGTTCACGCACAACTTTGGGACGTACAAGCTCTTCATCAAGGACGGCACCCACTACTCCCTCGAAGGTGAACACCTCTCTCTTCATCGTTTTCTCCTCTTCATTCCCACAGCACAACACAGTTGCTCACTCCTGATGGCGGCGAGTATCTTAACTTAGCTCCGAACCAATGCGCATTGGCGTCTGCCAATTCTGGAATCTAAGAATGGACGGAAAACTAAACTTGATTTACTGATGATGATGATGATGGTGGTGCAGGAGTGACGGACACGGTGGAGGTCCAACTTAAGATCGAGAAGGCCAAGAGCGACCTGGCCTACATGTGCTACAACTTTGTGCGCTCGTACTACGTCAAGGCTCACCGCATGCGCATCGTGCACCTGTTGGACGGATTCAAGCGACTGCAGGATCGCCTTGCCACGCGAAGGGAGCTCGGACGACATGAACTTGAGGGCGAGGCCGGATACAAAGGTCAGGAAGACGGTGAGAGCAGTGAGAGCGATGAGGAGGAGAATAGACTGGAAGATCGGGAGGATGCCGCGGGAAGTGATGATGCTGATGTGGAAGACGGACGTGACGGTGAAGAAGTTGCAGGTGCAGAGGGCACCAGCGATGAGGGCAATCAGGCGAAGCTGAACGCTCTCGACGATCAACTGCCGCTCGGATCTAAACTGCCGCTGCTCTCATCCATTTCAGTGCGGAACGGTAAGACAAAGAAGCGAAAGAAGCAGAATGGATACAACTCCACCGCCGAGCTTTCCGTACCTCCAACCGAGGTTAGTGGAGGTGATACGGAGAGCGTCAATAATGCTGCCCATAACAGCAACACCTTCTTCGGAAGCGAGTACTTCCGAACGACCAATGACAAGGAAAGCAAGCTCATGTATGTCAAGCGCAAGTATGCCAAGTATCGCGCGCAGTGCACGAAGGAATATTCATGGGAGGTCCTCACGCGCAAGATGCCCATCTTGCGATGGTTTCCCTACTTCTACCTCTCATGGTTTCTCAACCGCAAGTCCGCTTCGAGTGAAGCAAACAAGGCGGAGAAGAAGAAGCAGATGTGGCTCGCGCTGGTCAATCTCCGATGTGACCTGCTAGCGGCAATCACTGTGGGCTTTATGCTAATTCCTCAGGTATGACCTCGTGGAATGTTCATCTTCAGAACGATCACTCACGTCAAGTCCGGCATCTTCCAGGGCATGTCGTATGCCCTCGTCGCTGAGTTGCCTCCTATCTACGGCCTTTACTCTGGTCTCGTTCCGCTCGCTCTGTATACGGTAAGCTTTCCCATCGAAGAGCTAAAGAGAGTGTGTGGATGACTTACGACTTCTCATGCCTTTAGTTCTTTGGCTCCTCCGCTGAGTTGTCCGTCGGGCCAACAGCCATGGTGTCATTGCTGATTCCTGAAGCCGCGAGTACAATAGCTGAGGTTTGTGTCTGTACTCAATTGCCATATATACGTAGTTCTAACGCTTCGCGCTTTGCTCCATTGAATCCAGAAAGGAACAGAAGAGTTTGTAGAAGCCGCCATCCTCATCTCTGCTTTAGCAGGAATACTCTTGATTAGTGGATCATTCCTACGAGTCGGCTTTATCCTCGAAAACCTACTCTCACACCCTGTATTCCTCCTTTGTTCTCGCTTTGATGACGTCGCAGCTTGTCTGATCTTACTTGTATCCCTGATGTCAGGTGCTGAGCGGCTTCACCTCTGGTGCGGCCATTTTGATTGTGTGCTCCCAATTGCAGCACATGTTTCGCATTCCCATGAAGGGTAATGCATTCCTCCAGTATGTTGAATCCTTCTTTAAGAACGCCTCTGATATACACTTGTGGACCACCGGTGCGTCAAAGCCTCTGCTGTCTGAGAAAACTCTCCTGATTGCTTCATTTTTGCGACAGCGTTGGGTGTGCTCAGTCTCGCCTTCATCATCCTACTTCAACGATTTCAGCCCAGGTGAGGATATGCCGTTCCCGTCTGTCACTCCGAGTCAATGTGAGGCTAACTCGAGTTGCTCTAGGTTGCCAGGTTCTCTCATATTGCTTCTCCTGACCACTTTCCTTAGCTGGATTCTTGACTTGTCACACAACGTACGTTTGTTGATCATCTCTTCTTAAACTGATTGGAAGGAACTAATTTCACCACACAAGCTGAACCTCGTAATAGTTGGAGACTTGCCCAACGGTCTTCCTCATCCCTCTTGGCTCAAGGCGTTGACCTGGTACTTCATTATATTTGAACGAATCCATCCTTCAATGCTAATATCTTCTCGATTCTCAGGGACAATTTATTCACAGCCGCGCCTGCTGCCGCAACGGTTGCGCTCCTGGGATTCATTGAAGCCATCTCCGTTGCCAAACAGTTTGCAGGTGCCCTTTCTTTTGCTTACTGCCAGTTATACAGTCCTATTCACACTCTACCGTAATTTCAGCCAAGCGGCAGTACCGTATCGATGTAAGCCAGGAACTCTTGGCTCTTGGACTTTCAAACTTAACCGGCTCCTTCTTCCGCGCGTGTAACTATCATCTGTTGCTCCTCTTTGATCTGTAGCACTCACACAGTGGTGAATGAACACAGTTCCTGTCACAGGAAGCTTGTCGCGATCTGCTGTCAACTTCCAGGCAGGCTCACGATCTCCACTTTCCTCCTTCATTGCAGCCTTCCTCATCGCCATCACTCTTCTTTTCCTCACGCCTGGTACTTCATCGGCCTTCTTTAAATGTTCCTCCGGCCAGTATTCTTAATACCTCCTATCCCGTAGCATTCAAGTATACTCCACTCTTCGTACTTGCGGCGATCGTGGTCTCAGCTGCTGTACTTCTCATCGACTACCGCGAAGTTATCTTCCTCATCAAGATCGGAGATCGGGTCGACCTATGCCAAGCCATCATTGTGTTCCTAGTCACCCTTCTCCAAGGCCCTGGTACTATATCAAGGAAATGGGTGCTAACCAGGCCTGCCTCACCGAATTCGTTTGTTCAGAGTTGGGCGTTATCAGTGCCATCGCAGTGTCCCTCTTAGCGTTGATATTCAAGTCAGCCAGGCCGAACTTCCCTCGAATCGGGCGACTGCCCGGAACATTAGTGTACAAGGATATCAAACGGTAAGAAGACCATTACCCGTTGAGCAGTGAATAATCGTAATGACAAACCTCATCACCATCAGATTCCCTTCGGCAATGAGATACGAAGGCATCCTGGTGGTACGCTTTGACTCCGATCTGTTCTTCGCCAATGTCAACTGGTACACATACTTGACTCCCATTTCTCGAACATGTGGGTCAATATGAAGAAAGGGGAGGGGAAACCTGATTGAAGGTGATGCGTGCTGATTCTCACGATCATGTTGTGTGGACATGTAGGTTCCGTGAACGACTGAGCAAGTATGAGCGCAAGATCAAGAGAAAGCTGCACGTCGTAATACTTGATGCCACCGGTATCTTGTCTTTCATCTACGTCTGTAGTGAAGAAGGACTTTAGCTCCGAGATAAACGCAAACTTATCCATCTTGATCACAGGAATCAACTCGCTAGACTCGACTTCGATCCATCTTCTGGAAGAGCTCTCGCAAGAGTTCAAGACCAAGAAGATCCGCTTCCTGTGGGCCAACGTCAAGGGCAGCGTGCTCGATACGCTTGATTCATCAGGTGCGCATCTCATATTCCAAGACGACTTGCAGATCTTAGTCTGATTGTACCTTTCTTCATGTTCATATAATAGGGCTATCGAAGCAGCTGGGAGTTGATAACTTCTTCTTGACCACACACGATGCCGTGGATTATATGCTGACTGAACTTGAGTCCCAGGGCCTACTTCATTCGGCAACTCAATACGTTGAGGATGGAGTCGACGACGAATCCGCACAGGGAGTGCCGCTTATAAACGGAGGCAAAGCCGAGCAGTCGGATGAAGAGGACGACGGCAAGGGTAAGCAGCTGGAGGATGAATCAGGAAGCCGGCAATACGGTGTTCAGGATGATGGATTGGACTCACTTCCATTGGAGAGCGACGATGAAGACGGCCAAGGTGGAGGAGACGGGGCTGACTTGGAACGAGGCCAAACGGCATGAAGAATAAGTGCAGCGAATGAATCGAGTGATATACCTTACTTTCCACTAGATGCCCACGGTCTTGAGCAAGTTTTATGGGGCGCTCGCTCGTAGTTCCACATCGTTGATGAAATCGACTACGGAGAAGTGAGTGCGGGTAGCTATGAACTGGCTGATCATCTCCTGGTACACTTCGCTTTCTGCAAAGCTGATCCCACAACAGTCGAGCCAATACTCGTCGATAAAGGATCGTACTACATCGGCCTCTATCGCTGCGGTGCGGAGCTCGGGTGTGGGCTGGTATACCGCGAGGTACAATCCCTTGAAGGCTTCCTTCCCCTCGGCCAACGGCGGTTGAAAGAAATCAACCACCACCCTTCGAAACCCGAGCTGCAAGAGAGAAGTGCGTCAGTCATATACTTTTACTTCGAACTCATCAGAGGTGAAGAGGTGAGGTACTCGATGCATGATCCCTAACCGTACTTGAGGCGGAATGACGTCCGACTTGGCATCCACTTTCTCAGGAGCGTGTGTTTCCTGTTTTTCAAAAGCGTGAGTAGGTTGAGCAGGAATTATAGCAGCCACATGATGAAGTGTCTTCAGTACAAGAAAGATAGCGCGGACGGGCTGCCCATGTCGCTCGGTAGCATCTTGCTGCATCAGACGCACACCTTCCGCCAGTAGACGCTGCGCCAGGCGCTGGTTGCGGTGATGAGGCGATACAACGACGTAGGAAACAAACCCGCACCGCGATTGCAGGTAGTACTCACACACCACCACACCACCGATCTCCTCCTCTACCTTGTCCTTCTTCTCGCGAAGGAGCTCCGGAGTTCCAGCTTCGCGAACAGCGAGGAGGACGTGGAAGACGGACTTGGGGTAGTCCGGCCGGAGCGAGTCGCACCACACTTCCAACTCGTCGAGTTCCTCCGGTGGAAAGGAGGGTACCATGAGCTCGGCGTACATCTTACGCAACAGGCTGTCCCTGTCCACTCGCTCATCGCTCCTAGCGTCGAGCATCACCCATTCTGGTGCGTCTCTGCCTTCCATGAGACTAAAGAGAGGAAAAGAGAGAAAAGGTAAAGGAAATGATGAGAGGAAGGAACCGAAGGTCTGTGCGTGTGCAGCGTAACGCGGATGAAGTTGTAGCTTTAGTAGATGATAAGCAAGCCTTGGGGATGCAATGATGTGAAGATAACGCAGTTGTGTGAATACGCATCTGTACAACTGTAGAAGCGATCGCACGGAGGGAAAGACACTCGCCTTTCCTCTTCACACGCGCTTTTTCTCACCCCTACAGCAAATGTAGGCTCAACTGAGTCGCTCTCACGATCCTCCAGCGGTACTGTGCCCTGTGGTGACTGTCCTTACATGAGAATTCCGATTGCCAGAGTACATATCTTCGCAAGTTTGTGGATTACCTGGAAGAGTGACCTAATCAAATGAGAGGCGAGGCCGCTTGGGTGGTGAGGTGGTGTTCACGCGGATCTTGGCCGGATTCACGTGAAGAGTAGTAAGAGGGGCGCGAGAGTGTTTGTTTGTACTAATGGGAGTAAGCTGGGGCATAGCTCTCTTATTGGAAGAGGGCCCAGGCTGCTTGTCCGCGGAGAATGGTGTTGCAACTCTGTTTCCAGTCAAGGGTAAGAAGGAGCCACGGATCTGTACGCAACTAAATGGCTTACCGCGGTGCTACAGTTCGGGCCGATGGGAGTGGGGGACGACCAGGGGTGATAGGCTTCTTCATCGCCGCACGTCCAGGAGTAGTGACTGATGCTGTGTGGTGCCAGGGGAACTAAGCGAAGTGACGGGACAATAAAACAAAAGAGAGCTCTTACCATTGAGGTCAACCCGTCCCCCACCAGCCCTGGGCGTACGGAGGACAGTGCTAGTTTGCTTCATTGCGGTCTTGCTGGGTGTGTTCATCGGATTGGGTTCTGCCAGAAGGGCCATAGTCAAAAGGCATTCTATTGTTCCAGATAAGCACAAAGCTGTTACCCTTAGTAGCCTCGCGTTCGACGAGGGGTTTCCTCTTTCTGATCTTGCTTGAGCTTTCTTCCAAGTGCTGCTGCAGCCTCTCAAGATAGGCCTCACCCTCAAACATAAAAACTTTACCGCTCTGTGTTTCCCACTCGCTCAATCGGCGCAAAAGATCTGGAAGGCCTCAGTAAGAACAAACGCACAGTTGAATTCAATGCCATAAACACTAACCTGTCTCAATTTGAGGCAGCTTAGTCTCTAGAAGTTTTCTCATTTTCTCCTCTCTAAGTAGACGACCTGGATCACGCTCCTGTGAATCAAGAATACCTGCCGTTAGACCCGAAATCGTCATGCAATGAGACTGAGACGGGAAGCAGTTGTACCTTCGATAGCAATCGCTTAGGGTCTGACGTCTCCTGTTCAAAGCTCACCTTTTGTTTGAGGATATTCTCTCTAGTTTCGATGAGCTTAAGAATGGGCTCTGTGGAGCAATAGGACGTAAGGGCATGCTGATAAGTGACGTGAAGTAAGGGGCAAACCCAGGGTTGTGAGTAGATGATTATTCTTCTCAACTTCCTCTTGATGAGCCTCAAGCAGGGCTTCACTGTAGGCATCGGAAGTGTAGGCGGTAAAATTGATCTGCAGCATAAGAGGGATGAGGAGTGATACTCAACATTGAGCTTACAGGAAGAGTGTGAGTACCCTTTCCTCCTTAGATACATGCAATTTGTTCCACTGTTCCAACAACGTCGCTCGCGCATCCTCAACAAGTTTTTTCAATGAAGACTTGTAGAGTTGCTCAAGCCGTTCGAGCTCCAGCTCGCACTGCAGCCAGTTTGAGCTTTGAAGAAGACAACTAATATGGCAGCAGAATTGCGTACACTCTTGATTGCGCCAGGTCCCAAAGTCTGTGTAGCTTTATCGAAAAATTCCTCACGCTCCTCCATAGGTACTTGCAGCTTGTCCCAAAGCCTATTGATCTTCATGCCGAACTCTCTGATCTTGCCCTCCCGCCTTTCCTTTTCAAGGACCAGCTGCTCGATGCTAATCACCGATAACTTCAATACAAGACTATCGCTTACGCAAGAGAAAGAAAGCGTACCGAGTATCGAGCGTCATCATCACCTCATTCGTGCAACCGAGATTGCCATCGAGAACTGCTTGATCAAATTCAGTAGAGGGCGGGACTTCAAGAAGGTTCCATAAATCAATGAGCTTAAGCACGAGCTCAGCAACCTTGTCGGTCCTCTCTCGCTGAGTGCGCCCAGAGTTGCGTTAAAGAAAACCCAACGAACACACGGTGAAGCTTGTGCTCCTACCTTGGCTGCCTGTGCTTCCGCGATAAGCCGCTCGTAGTCTGCGATGCGTTCAAGAGAGAAGACGTCTTCAGTGGTGGACGGTGGCTTGGCAAACTCAGCCAGTGCTGAGTCACACTCAGGGTCTATGCCCATGTCGTCCCATAAACGATGCAGCGTATCATGTAGCTCTTCGATCGTGCTCGCTCGTGCCCCGACTTGCTGTAAAAGATGCTGGTCAGATTCTGAAGAATGCTCATCGATGGTGAACGATCGAAATGCACACGCACCTCGCGTAGAGCCTGAACATGACTACGAAGGACAGTCAACCGCTTGGACCACGGAAGTGCTTTCACCTCGTCTGACTGGAGATAGAAGCCAATTTCAACATCGATTGAGCATCGCTATCAAAGAGGAGGCGATGTACCAATTCAACTTCACCATCTCCAAGCTGTAGAGCCAAGCGACGGATTTGATCAAGCGCGCGGGTCTCCTCTACCTCCAGATCCGCTTGTTCATCCTTGAGATGGCCTACCATGCCGGCACAAACGTCCTTTATGGAATCCGCAAAGGCAGCCAACGATTTCTTTCGGGCCTCGTCCGAATAGCCGATGTCATCCCAGCGCTTATGCACTTCGGCTAATGTCTTCTCAATTATGTCGTAGATCTCCATCGTGTAGTGGTAAGGCCAATAGATTTGATGCCTGTCTTGGCAACAAGCGTGTGAAGCAAGAGAGATTGCGATGCGATAATGTGATCGCAAATGCCGCTACTCGAATGATCTCTTCGTCTCTCTTGTGTTTCGCCTGATACAAGAGGACTGGCCTCCTTGCAAGGCCACTAACGCGCGGCCCCACCAACGGTTCCGCTTCTGCCGTTTCCCGCCATAACGCACCATTACGAGGAATGCAAAGAATTTTATATATTTCGAAAATTTAGTGCAGTTACGACGTTGCGGGAGCGGTGGCCAGAGCTTCATTGATCCAGCAATCTTGCCCTGCGCACAGCCCACCTATGCTGATAGGGGTACACTGGTTTGTAAGATCCCTGTCTTCATTGGGATCCACAGAACAGAATTTGTTAGTTTAAAGCATTTGATTAACTAATCTTGTAAGTAACCAAATATAATGTAACACTTCAGCAGGTCTGCACAAACTTCTCCTTTTCCTTCTTCTTCTTCTTATCCTTCTCGCCCTTCTTGTCCTTCTTTTCCTTCCTGTGCTTACTCTCCCCCGATGA
>CDEZ01017957.1:0-21445 GCA_000826365.1 Acanthamoeba royreba | reverse complement strand
GCACCCTTCGAAGCGAGATAGATACCCGGTATGCCTGTCCCAGCGCCCAGCTCTACCACTCTATTACACAACACAGCGCATGTAGGCAATGAATCCACCATCAAGTGCCTCCTCGCCTCTTCTTCTCCTCCTTCCGACCATCAAGTGATGAATGAATGAATCCCTCTACCTCTTGCCCTGCCACCAGCTGCTGCCGTCCGTGCGCGGTGGAAATGCTTCCGTCGAGTTGAAGTAGTCCGTCAGCACCAAACTCTGTTGTAAGGCCATTCATATATCAACATAAATTTAATATAAATATAAATATTTATATTTTATAAATTATTATTATATTTATTTATAATATTAGACCAAGAAACGATGTAAAATAAAATTAAAAATAGAATACAAACAGTACCGCATGCCAGACTTGATGAGCGATGCCGAGGCGAGGTTGTTGCTTGATGCATATCTTTTGGCCCGAGATCAAGTACTCCGTCACGACCATGGCCGATTCGTCCTGGCCATGTTCGGGCACTTCGTCATCTTCATTTTTCCCGCCATTTTGTCCTTCGTGTAGCAGCTCGGGATGTTCGCCATCTTCGCGGTCCGAACCCGACGAGGAGGATGAGTAGGCAGGCCTGCCCAAAAGGGCACCCCAGGCTATGTCCTCCCCCTCGCTCCATTCATCGATGGGACAGCCCTCATCCGGCTGCCACAGCCGCTGATCCTGATTTCCCTTCTCCATCTGCTCTATAATTAATTCTCTGCTAGGAAATTATTACTTAAATTGTTTTGCTAATTGGATATATTTAAAAATTGAAAATCAGCACAGATTCTTTGATAATTGCTGCTTGGTTTTCGGAATACACATGTAATTTCGGAAATGCAATTTGAAAACTTGAAATTTCGTCTGATGCGCAGATACACTGCAATTTCTGCTACGGGAATGGATGGATCAACAAGGCAAGACAGGGGAAAGCCTGAAGCATCACAAGACAAGGACGGACTATGGAACAGAGTTGGTCGAGAACTCGGCTCATTCTTTCCAGGCACGTCAACAAGGCGGACGTTTGGGCCGATGTGTGATAAAGAGGCATCAGTTATCCCATTCTCTCCAGGACCGATCACCACGCTCAGCAGAGAAAGCCCAGCATGTCGCGCAGGAGAAGGAGCTATTACGACGAAGGTGACCGCTACGATGAAGGTTATTACGATGAAGGAGGTCAAGAAGAGGAAGAAGGAGAGCGAGGAGGTCGAGGTAAGTCCCGTCGAGGATTCGCCGCGATGCCCAGGGAGAGGGTGAGGGCCATTGCTTCTAAGGGTGGCCGCCATTCGCACAAGAGGAAGCGCGGTGATGACTTTGATGACCTGCAGGAAGACCTTGACGCTGACATACTGTACACGATCAATCATCATTGGTCGCAATCTGTCCTAAGTATTTTACACAATGCATGAATTGCAGGCGACGCCGCGAGGAGGAGATGGAACGTCGTGGTAGATTCCTGGAGCTGGACGAGGGTACCTTTGAGGAAGACTATGACGTCGGACCTGCCGGCAGAGTGCGGAGGTACTGCAAGACGGAACCGCAAATCAGTCTGGCCAGCTTGTTGATTGTCTTGCTCTTCCTCATCAGGATGTACGAGCGTGGCGAAAGAAGGCCGAGGCACTCTCTGCGGGAGGAAGATCAAGGCGTCGCCTATGAAGGGGAGGAAGAAGCACATGAGGAAAGGCGAGGATACTTTGGAAGAGGTACCATAGACTTCATGTAACCTTGGCCTTGATCAAGGAATGTCGTGTAGTGATTGAAGATTCCACAGGCGCACGCAAGGGCTTCGCCGCAATTCCTAGAGAACGCGTAAGGGAGATCGCCAGGAAGGGTGGTCGTCACTCGCACGGCTTTAAGCACAAGGCCAGGTATCTTGCGTCTGATGACTATGTGCATATCTTGGTGCACGCTGAAACGTGGTAGCAGGTACTCGTTTGAGGGCGGTGGCATGGAGGAAGTGCCTGCGGAAGAAGAAGAAGAAAGAGGAGGTTACTACAAGGTTGGCTTTGCCAAGATGCCCAAGGAACGCGTACGGGAGATCGGCAGGAAGGGTGGCCGCCGCTCGCACGGGTACGGAGATCAAGAAGAAGACGAGAGGTACGAGCGGGGCGAAGAGGACGAGGAGGAATATCCCATGCTGGGACGCATTGCCGTCAAGAGGAAGGCTTACTACAGACTCTTATCTCCCACCCTGTTGACTGGAACTTAGGCGGTAAGTGTCTCCATTGACGGACGGCGTAGGTAGATGCAAGAATCCATTTCTGTTAAAAGCGTTAATACAACTAAGCTGTCATCGTCGAACGCTATCCTGACCACTCAATGCACTATCGATGTTGGTGAGGGGTAACTCTTCTTCCTCCTGAGCATCATCGTAGTAGGGATCCTTGTTGGCGTCCTCTTGATAAAGGGCAGTGAATTCAGAGTAACGCGTACAGGGCCGCTTCAGTCCAAGACCCTCTATTCAAACCGATGAACCAAATCAGCATTCTGCTCCCGAACCAGAGTAGAGGAGTCTGAAGCGTACTCTTGCCCGACTTACGGGCGATAGTGGAGTCGAGGAAATCAGCCAGAGTAGCGAAGCAATGGTTCTCCTTCCCCATCGGCACGACAAATCCCTTTTCTGTCTTCTGTATCCGGAGATGTCGGTATCCTGTCTTAGCCTGCACCACCATAACAATGAGATGGAAGGCTTGACTGTTTCAGCGCCAAGGATGACTTACCCTTCTGCTGACTGTAACGCAAGTTGGATCTCGTGCGGATAGGCGTATGAGATATCCCTTCTTCTTCTTCCTGTTACCCAATCGCCGCTCGGCTTCCTTCGCCTCGATCATTCCGTGAAAGCACCTGTGTTGAGTTAAACAACCTCTATATTAGCCGCACCAAAGATAAACCAACACCAATGTGATAGCATACCCTCGCTTACAGAAGTTCTCGAACTGTAGGTAAGCAGCACGGTCAAACGAGACAAGAACCGGTTAGATTCATTCCACCAAAAGGAAAGGCAGGGTGTTCGTCATCTACCTCTACAAAGATGTTGTGACGGAATGGACCAAATAGGTGTACGAATCGGCCAAAGTTCTCCAGAAGCACATCGTACTCCTTATCCGTCTTACCCCGAGTCATATCTGCGCTTTCAGATGCTGCAATACCAAGGTTAGTTTGTTCATTAAGCTTACAAAACTACGTAAGAGCATACCAAGTACAAGCCGAGCGCATCGACACTCCGTAGAATGAAGGTAGAGCTGGAGTGGAAGGTTGGCCTTGGAGAATCGATGGTAGAGCTCAACGAACCTCGTCCATGAGATCGACCAAGGATACAGTAGTCCATCCTGCGGCCGTAGCTCCTTCCAAAAAGCCCTTGCTGTTGGATCAGGTATCGTGACATCAACAACTATGTCGTCCAGCCGTAAGAGTATCTCGCCAAAGGATGGCCTATCAGACAGGTTAGCTAAATTATACCCATCGATGTTGAGGTGTATACCTCTTATGCCGATCCTTGTGCCAGCATTCTTCTAATAGCTCCGCCACTGCTTCCGGCAGCTCGGGCGTGATGGGAGGTCGTTCATTGTCTGTGAAGGAACATCATAAGATTCTTGTCATGGATAGTTCCTGGTATCATACTTGAACGATAGCACGTACCAATGACTGCACGGTAGACTTCAAGAGGAGATCGATGTTCTTGGAAGGGTTTTCGGCGCGTGAAAAGTTCCTGGTCAGTCAAAACGTCAGTATGCGTTTACTCCAAGAGCTTAAGGACTTGTCAGTACCCAGAGTAGGATTCCAAAGGCATACACGTCTGATTTTTCACTGGCAGGCACCCCTTCCATCACTTCCGGTGACTGTCAAATGTTGCGTCAGTACTAGGTTTCTCAAGTCTGCTGCGCAGCGGAAGAGACGTACTAGATAGATTGCAGTGCCAGACACGGTTTCCTTAGGCGGAGCTGAGGGATCGAACCTCTCGCGCACACATGACAACCCAAAGTCGCATACCTTTACGTGGCCCTCCTTTGTAATGAGTATGTTGGCCGGCTTGAGGTCGCGATGCACAATTGGCTCGGGTTCGAGACAGTGTAGCCAATTCATTCCTGATTGTACATAAATGATAAGCCTCACAGTGATCACAATCCTCAGATTGAGATGTCGAACCTTGTGCAATACCCTTGGCGAAGTTGAGCTTCTGTCGTACGGTCATTTCCACTGACGAATCCCGGATCATCGCTCCAAGGTCCCTTCCCGCAACATACTCGGTGACGATGGAGAGGTTTCGTCGATCGATACAGACGCCCATCATCAGCAAGATGTTGGGATGTCGCAGCGATCTGCACACACCCACTGTGTTAGGGTCGGAGTCAAAAACGTCTTCAATGTTCGACACGTACCGCATGATCTCGGCCTCGCGCTGGAGTGCATCGAGCTGCTTTCTATCCAAGTTCTGATTGCGGAGCATCTTGATCGCCACCGGCGATCCACGACAGCAGCCCTGCGCCCATCATCATCACTCCCACTTCAGCATCCATTCACTTTCTCTTCAGTGACGAGAGGACACCAAACGTGATTGGTTTCTCTCCATTTAAGCAATTTCCTTATTTAATTTTCCTTTTCAGATATTTCTTAATATTCATTTCAGAGAATAAGAAATAATTCATTTTTACAATCAATAAAAATAGGGATATACCTTGTAGACGATGCCGTGGTGACCGCGCGCCAAGACGTCGTCCCGACTGAACTTGAGCTCCCTTGCTCGGATACGCGCACTCCCCAGTCCCTGTCACCGTTCACAGAAAATTACATTTTTTGTATGATTATGTTTCAATTATATTAATCCAAAAAGTTTATGGTCAAGATTTTTTTTACAATATTTTTGCTGCATTAAAAAATCAAGTAGCGGCATATCAAAATAATCGAGTAGAGAAAGAAAAGAGGATAGAGGCGTACCCATTCGTTGGCGCGGGCGCTGTCTGAGATGGCATGGAGGTCTTCGAGGGTGGCGGCCCTCTTCTTGAGGTGGTGTGGGTGGGACACGGGGCTGCCGTTGCTGCTTCCGCTGCTGCTCCAGCTGCTCGTGTCGTGCGCCGACGTGGCCGCCGTGGCCGCCGCCAGCAGAGCCTTCTTCTTCAGCTGCATCGGGTTGATGGCCTTCTCCATACACAGTACTAGGGGTAGGGTACCCTCCTTCTTCCTTCTCTCTTCCTCAAGGTAGCTCTCACCCTAAGGAAGGTCTCTCACTACTTCGGAGCTAAACTGGACACTTCCGAAACAACTGGAGTTGGCCGTTGATGGTGGTGCTGATGACGGTCGGATGGTGTCCCCGGTTCTCGTCACCACTGGTGCGCCTCGTGCTGACCACCACCGCTGCAAGTTCGTCGCTACCGGAGAAAGTGGTGGGGCTATGTGAAGAGAGTGATGGTGATGGTGTAAGAGAACGTTGACTGTCGGAGACAGAGGCTAATAAGCTTGCACCAGGTGGCAAGTGACGGTTGTGGAGGAGGAAGAACAAGACCAGCAGCGCCACAAGAGTAGCAAAACGGTCGGTAGCACGCCGGAGCTTCGTGGCGGTGGTCGAGGTTGCAGTGGTGAATCAGCGAATGTTGGGTACCGGGACACCCAATAGGAATGGATGGCCCACTGTGGAGGTCGGCCACAGAGCCGCGGACAAAGCGGAAACCTACAAGGTCAGGTTAGGTGCTTTCTTGGCCTGGCACGGTACACTAGCAGGCAGGGGTTGGGGAAAGAGATTTGAGCTATGAGCACAGAGTGTGGCAGAACATTCCAGAAAACTTCCTTCAACAAGACAAGAGTTGCTGGCCCAGAGGCAGGGATCTTGTCTACGACACATGAAGCTGGGGAGGCCAGCAGCCGACTTGCTTGTGTGCAGCACAACCTGCCGTGCTCTTCTACAAAAATTTCAAGTATTGCCGGTGAATTAGCATTCTACTTTCTTCAAATTGCGTTACCAATTTCAGACGTAGTGACCGCGGCCTTCCCACCAAAGAGACTGGACTTAAGTCCAGCGTCTGTCTTGCTTGCTTCCGGGAGGAAGGGGATGGAGCGGGGGGAGCAGGAGCAGCGCGTCCTCGCGGCCACGGCTCCTCTGGAGCCCGCCATCGCTTCTCTCGACACCCGCCTCCAACGCGGTACGCCTACTGCGGAAAGAAATATATATTGTATTGTTACTATAAAAATAAAGAAAAATATTTTTACATAATAATAATAATAATAATAATAATAATAATAATAATAATAATAATAATAATAATAATAATAATAATAATAATAATAATAATACGAATAATAATAATACGCGAAACATAAAAAATATATTAACACCACATGTGCGCTACTTCACATACGTGTGCAGAGGTGAACGAGCTGTTGGAGTTGGTGCAGATGCTCGACCCCGACCTGACAACAGACGAGGTGGAGATGCTTGCGCACAACTTTGGGACGTACAAGCTCTTCATCAAGGACGGCGCTCACTACGCCCTCGAAGGTGAACACCTCTCTCTCTCTGCATCACCTGACTCATCTCAACTGAGGAAGGACGCACATGAGCATGATGATGTGCATGATGATGATGATGAATGTTGAGTGAGTGATGATGACAGGCAATGCGCAAACACACAGTGCTGATGGTTCATCTATTCTGGTGATGATGATACTGATGATGGTGATGCAGGCGTGACGGACACGGTGGAAATCCAACTCAAGATCGAGAAGGCCAAGAGCGATCTGGTCTACATGTGCTACGATTCTGTGCGCTCGTTCTACATTCAGACGCAGCGCATGCGCGTCGTGCATCTGTTCGACCGATTCAAACGATTGCAGGAACGCCTTGTCGCACAGCGCGAGCTCGTACGGGAAGACAAGCTGCGCGAGACGAAGCGGGAAACAACCGAGATTGTGGAAGATATGTTTCAAACACAACAGAAACGGAAAGCCGAGGAACAGGCAGATGAGTACAAAAGCGTCATCAACGGGGAACTACTGGCTACGAATGGCGCCGATGTCGATCGAGAGAATTCCTTGAACAGTGAGCCTTTGCTTAGTGCATCGCGCTCATCGATGGCATCCAAGCCGTATTTGGCGCCCTTCATCTCCAATCGAAAGCGAAGCACCACTCCTCCAAAGCTCTACGACTCCATCGGCACAACGCAGGAGGTGGCCGAAGACGACAACACATTTTACGAGAGTGATCACTTTCGAATACCTGAAGACAAGGAAAGCAGGCTCAATCAGCTGAGGCGCAGGTATGCCAAGTTCCGCACGCGATGCACAGCAAACTACGCGTTGAGTCTTCTCATCGCCAAGCTCCCCATCCTGCGATGGTTTCCCATCTATTACTTGCCTTGGCTACTTCACCGTACCGGTTGGTTAAAAGAAAATGGAACGGGGATAGCAACCAAGCCCCCTGATGACTCAAGGAAGGAGGTTTGGTATGTCTTGAACAATCTTCGAAGCGACGTTCTTGCGGCGATCACCGTCGGTTTCATGCTCATCCCTCAGGTAGGGCACACTGTGGCTCAGTTACTTCTGTCACCTCGCTAAAGTACTTGCCTCTTTCCAGGGCATGTCGTACGCACTCGTCGCAGAGCTGCCTCCTATATACGGTCTGTATTCTGCGCTCGTGCCGCTCGCCATGTACACGGTACAATAGCGAGCCTGTCTTTCGTAGTGTCTCTATGCCTTCTTTCTAACACACGATACGCCTCTATCTTTTAGTTTTTCGGTTCATCGGCTGAGCTTTCTGTTGGTCCAGTGGCGATGGTATCACTGCTCATTCCCGAAGCAGCAAGTAAGATAGCTGAGGTACATAAATACATCTCGTGAATTTGCGCGTGATGTCCTCGTCGCTGAATCGCCGTAACCATGTGCAGAAAGGGACCGATGAATATGTGCAAGCAGCAATTCTAGTATCTGCAATCAGTGGCATTCTTCTGATGTGTGGATCGTTCCTTCAGGTGGGTTTCGTTCTCGAAAACCTACTTTCGCATCCGGTATGCGTCACACATTCTCTCTATTATGACGCTCTTTTTAGCATAGCGAGGATTCACTGATGTGATAACCTACAGGTGTTGAGTGGATTCACCTCTGGAGCTGCAATCATCATCATGTGCTCGCAGCTGAAGCACCTATTCCGAATCGACATGAAGGGCAATACGTTGATCGAGTATATGGAATCCTTCGTAGACAACGTCACTAAAGTACACGGATGGACCACCGGTGCGTCAAATCTACATCGTTCAGGTTGAATCCTGGTCTCTTATGCTTTTGTTCTACCAGGCTTTGCTGTGCTCTGTATCATCTTCATATTTGTCGTCCGCCGAGTTCAACCACGGTACCTTGTCATAGCTCCCCTGTACTGTCTGTCCCGCCCTTACTCCTCTTATGCCTGTTGTGCAGTATTCCTGGTGCCCTCTTGCTGTTGCTCCTCACGACTTTCCTGGGTTGGGTTCTGGATCTCTCAAAGAACGTACGTACAGAATGTACGCCCTCTTGCTGCAAATGAATCAACAATGCTTATCGAACGTAACGATCGCAGTTGGGCCTAACTCAAGTTGGTCAATTACCCGAGGGTCTGCCTAGCCCTACCTGGCTTAAGGCACTGAGCTGGTAAGCATGTGTTTGTACTCGATTTAGCCACATGTGGCATGTTTCCTCTTACATTCAAACCTACGAAGGCATAACATCATAACAACTCTCCCCGCCGCGGCTACCATCTCGCTCCTGGGATTCATCGAGTCCATCTCAGTTGCTAAGCAGTTTGCAGGTGCGAACCCTCCACCTGATCAGATGGACTCACCAGGGCGCTCATCCAACATTTCTCCTGCCTAACGTTACGCAGCCAAGAAACAGTACCGAATCAATGTTGGACAAGAACTCTTGGCTCTGGGCGTATCAAACGTTATCGGATCGCTCTTCCAGTCTTGTACGCCTTCTATCTCGTCTGTAGTTAGCTTAGGACTGTACTTGAGGACTGACCATGTCTGCTGCCCTCCAGTCCCGGTGACTGGCAGCTTATCACGCTCTGCTGTTAACTACCAGGCAGGATCCCGAACACCTTTCTCCTCACTCATTGCTGCGAGCCTGATTGGTATTACTCTACTCTTTCTCACACCCGGTACGCACGCTTCACACTAGAGTGGAATGAATGTTCTCTATTCACTCTTCTCCCCTTCGCAGCATTCAAGTATACGCCGCTGTTCGTATTGGCATCCATAGTGGTCTCTGCCGCTGTACTTCTCATTGACTACGAAGAGATACTCTTTCTGATCAAGATCGGCGATAAGCTCGACCTTTGTCAGGCTGTCATCGTCTTCGTTATCACGCTGTTGCTCGGCCCAGGTACGAATCAATGGACACGAGTCCTCTTGCTCACCACTCAAGTACGCATACTCACATTCCTGCAGAGCTGGGCGTCATTGGCGCTATGGTGGTGTCACTACTGCAACTCGTCTTCAAGTCAGCCAAGCCCAATTTTCCTCGTCTAGGGCGGCTGCCTGGCACCCTTGTGTACAAGGACATCAAGCGGTACATCAACTCTTCTTCTGCTCCTCTAACACCCGACGAACCTAACATTGCATTATCAGATTCCCTTCTGCGCTGCGATACCAGGGCATTCTCGTGGTGCGCTTTGACTCTGATCTCTTCTTTGCCAACGTCAACTGGTACCTTCACGCATGCAGATAGCACTTTGGTCGCCTTATCGCGAGCTGATTCTCACGATCATGTTTTGGGGGAACGTAGGTTTCGTGAGCGATTAAACAAATACGAGCGCAAGAGCAAGCGAAAGCTGCATGCCATCATACTCGACGCCACCGGTACCTCTCATCTCCACTTTAATGATGGTCGACTTGTTGTCTGATTCATTCGTTCCGATGAATGCAGGAATCAACTCGCTTGATTCCACCTCCGTTCACTTGCTGGAGGAACTCGGCCAGGAGTTCAAGACCAAGAAGATCCGCTTCCTGTGGGCCAACGTCAAAGGCAGCATTCGTGACACTTTGAACATATCTGGTACATTCCTTCTTGAGTCATTGTTCTTCTAAGCATGACCTTACTTTCGCTCGTGGTACCGCGACACTCGACAGGGTTATCTGTGAAGTTGGGCCTGGACACTTTCTTCTTGACGACTCACGACGCTGTGGATTATATACTGTCCTACCTCGACGACCAGGGTCTTTTAAAACAAGGCCAAGAAACTGAGGAAGGCGACGAAAACGACTTTCAGCTCAGCGTCAAGGCGCAGCGAGACGATCGTTTCGTTCATCAGGAGAATCATAGAACGAAGCAGATGACCATCCAATCGACCGACGAACGAGGCGAGGACAGCGCGTCCTCGACTCATTCCGAGCAGAGCACCGATGTATCAGAGAGTGAAGAGCAAGAAGAAGCAGCCCAACAACTGCAACGAAAGCAGCGCGCCGCTAGCCGAGAAAACTACGACGATGTGGAGCTAGGAAGCGCATGAACTGCGTCAACCTCCTTGGAATTTGAAGAATAATCGGCTTCATCACCTATAAATTATTTAAATTCCTAAACCATCTTGGGAGCACAAAATTGGTTGCTATTCCGTCCGTGTATCGTGCGGGCGAGCTCGGAGGATTTGTAAGGGGCTTCATCTTTCCCCACACTTCATCCACTTCATCCACTTCATCCTTGTGCGGCCTGGTATGACCTGTTCGTTCCTCAACTGTTGCACGTCGACAATCGATTGAGGGAGGGATTGAAGATGATGAAGAAGTCCACGGAAGGCGGAGGTACGCCCACGCCGCACATCGAGGCGGCCATCTCCTCCCTCGACACTCGCCTGCAGCGGGGTACGTGTCTTTTGTCGTTTTCGTTCTTTTTTCAATTTTTATATTGTTATTATTTTGATCATTTTACCTTTTTTAGTTCGCAGATTTATTTTGTCTTTTTTTATTATTGAAATATTTTTGTGTCACAGCGGTGAATGAGCTCTTAGAGTTGGTGCGGCTGATGGACCCGGACATGACGGCGGATGAGGTGGAGCTGTTCACGCACAACTTTGGGACGTACAAGCTCTTCATCAAGGACGGCACCCACTACACCCTTGAAGGTGAACACCTCTTCTCTACTCTGCTCATCTTCATCATTCCCTCCACCACACACAGCGCAACACAGGTTCATGCCTAGTGGCGGCGAGTATCTTAACTTAGCTCCGAGCCAATGCGCATTGAGTTCTGCCAATTCTGGAATCTTGAACAAGATGTAGTTGACTCAAGAATGGACGTACGCTAAGACTTGATTTACCCATGATGATGGTGATGCAGGCGTGACGGACACGGTGGAGGTCCAACTCAAGATCGAGAAGGCCAAGAGCGACCTGGCCTACATGTGCTACAACTTTATGCGCTCGTACTACGTCAAGGCTAACCGCATGCGCATCGTGCACCTGTTGGACGGATTCAAGCGATTGCAGGACCGTCTTGCCACGCGAAGGGAGCTCGGACGGCATGAACTGGAGGGTGAGGCCGGATACAAGGGTCAGGAGGATGGTGAGAGCAGTGAGAGCGATGAGGAGAATCGACTGGAAGGTCAGGAGGATGCCACGAGAGACGATGATGCCGATGCGGAAGAGGGACAACGTGACAGTGAAGATGTTGCAGGTGCAGAGGGCACCAGCGATGAAGGCAATGAGGCGAAGCTGAACAGTCTCGACGATAAACTGCCGCTCGGATCTAAACTGCCGCTTCTCTCGTCAATATCAGTGTGGAACGGCAAGACGAAGAAGCGAAAGAAGCAGAAGGGATACCATTCCACCGCCGAGCTTTCCGTACCTCCGACCGAGGTGAGTGGAGGTGATGTGGAGAGTGTTAACAATGCTGCCCACAACAGCAACACCTTCTTTGGAAGCGAGTACTTCCGAACGGCGGATGACAAGGAAAGCAAGCTCGTGTATGTGAAGCGCAAGTACGCCAAGTATCGCGCGCAATGCACGAAGGAATATTCGTGGGAGCTCCTCACGCGCAAGATGCCCATCTTGCGATGGTTTCCCTACTTCTACCTCTCGTGGTTTCTCAACCGCAAGTCCGTTTCTAGTGAAGCAAACAAGGCGGAGAAGAAGAAGCAGATGTGGCTCGCGCTGGTCAATCTCCGATGTGACCTGCTAGCGGCAATCACCGTGGGCTTTATGCTGATCCCTCAGGTATGACCTCATGGAATGTTCATCTTCATGCCGATCACTCACATCAGGTCCGGCATCTTCCAGGGCATGTCATATGCCCTCGTCGCTGAGTTGCCTCCCATCTACGGCCTTTACTCTGGACTCGTTCCGCTCGCGATGTATACGGTAAGCTTTCCTATCAAAGAGCGAAAGAGAGTGTGTACATGACTAGTGATGACGACTTCTCGTGCCTTTAGTTCTTTGGTTCCTCCGCGGAGCTGTCCGTCGGTCCTACGGCCATGGTGTCATTGCTGATTCCTGAAGCCGCGAGTACAATCGCTGAGGTACGCACATGTACTTGGTTACTATTTCTGTACTTCTCATCGCGTTTGCTCCATTGAATGCAGAAAGGAACAGAAGAGTTTGTAGAAGCCGCCATCCTCATCTCTGCGTTAGCGGGAATACTCTTGATAAGTGGATCATTCCTGCGAGTCGGCTTTATCCTCGAAAACCTACTCTCGCACCCTGTATTCCTCCATTGTTCTCGCTTTGATGGCGCCGCAGCTTGTATAACCTTTCTTGTATCTCCGATGTCAGGTGCTGAGCGGCTTCACCTCCGGCGCGGCCATTTTGATTGTGTGCTCCCAATTGCAGCATATGTTTCGCATTCCCATGAAGGGTAATGCATTCCTCCAGTATGTCGAATCCTTCTTCACGAGCGCCTCTGATATACACTTGTGGACCACGGGTGCGTCAAAGCCTCTGCTACCTGAGAGCAAACTCTCTCCTTATTGCTTCGTTTTGGCCACAGCGCTGGGTGTGATCAGTCTCGGCTTCATTATCCTACTTCAACGCTTTCAGCCCAGGTGAGGATATGTTTGTCGCTCCAACCTGATTCAATGTGAGGCTTACCCTGTGTGCTCTAGGCTGCCAGGTTCTCTCATTTTGCTTCTCTTGACCACTTTCCTCAGCTGGATCCTTGATTTGTCACACAACGTACATTGTTGGCCAACTCTTTTCGAATTGGTTTGAACTAATTTCGCCACTAGCTGAACCTCGTAATAGTTGGAGACTTGCCCAACGGCCTTCCGCAGCCCTCTTGGCTCAAGGCGTTGACCTGGTACTTCATTTACATTCTCGGATCGAATCCGTCATCAAATGCTTATCTTCTCGATCATTCTCAGGGACAATCTATTCACAGCCGTCCCTGCTGCCGCAACGGTTGCGCTCCTGGGATTCATTGAGGCCATCTCCGTTGCCAAACAGTTTGCAGGTTCCTACTCTTTCTTTTACCTTACCACCAGTCATCAGTCCTATTCACATGATCCATTTCAGCCAAGCGGCAGTACCGGATCGATGTAAGCCAGGAACTCTTGGCGCTTGGACTTTCTAACTTAACTGGCTCCTTCTTCCGCGCATGTAACTAGTTCTATCTTTTTTCCTCCTGTTGTCCGTACTACTCACAAAGTCATGAATGCATGCAGTTCCTGTCACAGGAAGCTTGTCGCGATCTGCTGTCAACTTCCAGGCAGGCTCACGATCTCCACTTTCCTCCCTTATTGCGGCCTTCCTCATAGCCATCACTCTTCTTTTCCTCACGCCTGGTACTTCATCACTTTCCTTGAATGTTCCTCTGCAGTATTCTTAACGCCTCCTACCCGTAGCATTCAAGTATACTCCACTCTTCGTACTTGCGGCCATCGTGGTCTCAGCTGCTATACTTCTCATCGACTACCGCGAAGTTATCTTCCTCATCAAGATCGGGGACCGAGTCGACCTGTGCCAAGCCATCATCGTGTTCCTCGTCACCCTTTTCCAAGGCCCCGGTAAGCCATATAATGGAAATGATGCTAACCAGACCTGCCTCACCGAATTCATTTTGTGCAGAGTTGGGCGTTATCAGTGCGATCGCAGTCTCCCTCTTAGCACTTATCTTTAAGTCAGCCAGGCCGAACTTCCCTCGAATCGGGCGACTGCCCGGAACATTAGTGTACAAGGATATCAAACGGTAAGAAGACCAATACCTATTGAGCAGTGAGTAATCGTGATGACGGATCTCATCGCCATCAGATTCCCTTCGGCAATGAGATATGAAGGCATCCTGGTGGTACGCTTCGACTCAGACCTGTTCTTCGCCAATGTCAACTGGTACGTCGTGTCCTACACTTGATCACCACTTCTCGAGCAAGTTCATTCCAACCCATTAGTCCCCTATCTTTCAACTGGAGATGCGAAACCTGAATGAAGGTATGCGTGCTGATTCTCACGTTGTGGGAGCGTAGGTTCCGTGAGCGACTGAGTAAGTATGAGCGCAAGAGCAAGCGAAAGCTGCACGCCGTAATACTTGATGCCACCGGTATCTTGTCTTTCCTCTATGACCTATCTGTCATAATGAAGAAATTTAGTTCTGGAAGCTAAACGCTACCTTTCCCATCTCGGTCAAAGGAATCAACTCGCTAGACTCGACTTCGATCCATCTGCTGGAGGAGCTCTCGCAAGAGTTCAAGACCAAGAAGATCCGCTTCCTGTGGGCCAACGTCAAGGGCAGCGTGCTCGATACGCTTGATTCATCGGGTGCGTATCTCTCAAATCCCTAGACGACTTGTAGATTTTCGTCTTACGAGTGATCTGTACCTTTCGTCATGTTCACATAGGGCTATCGAAGCAGCTGGGAGTTGATAACTTCTTCTTGACCACACACGATGCTGTAGATTATATGCTGACTGAACTCGAGTCCCAGGGCCTACTTCACTCGGCAACTCAGTTCGCCGATCAAGTCGACGACGAATCCGCACAGGGAATGCCGCTTATAAACGGAGGCAAAGCCGAGCAGTCGGATGACGAAGAGGAAGGCAAGGGTAAGCAGCGGGAGGATGAGGCAGGGAGCAGCCGGCAATATGGTGTTCAGGATGACGGATTGGATTCACTTCCACTGGAGAGTGACGATGAAGATGGCCAAGGTGGAGGAGACGGGGCTGACTTGGAACGAGGCCAAACGGCGTGAAGAAGTGCAGCGAATGAGAAACCTTACTTCCCACTAGACGCACGATCGTGAGCAAGTTTTATGGGGCGCTCGCTTGCAGTTCTACATCGTTGATGAAATCGACGACGGGGAAGTGAGTGCGGGTAGCGCCGAACTGGCTGATCATCTCCTGGTACACTTCACTTTCTGCAAAGCCGCTCCCACAACAGTCGAGCCAATACTCGTCGATGAAGGATCGTACTACATCGGCCTCTATCGCTGCGGTGCGGAGCTCGAGCGTGGGCTGGTAGACCGCGAGGTACAATCCCTTGAAGGCTTCCTTCCCATCGGCCAACGGCGGTTGAAAGAAATCGACCACCACCCTCCGGAACCCGAGCTGCAAGAGAGAAGCGCGTTAGTCATGTAATTATCCCCGAACTCAAGAGAGGTGAGGTACTCGATGCATGATCCCTACTCGCACTTGAGGCGGAATGACGTCCGACTCTGCATCCACTTTCTCGGGGGCGTGTGTTTCCTGTTTTCAAAAGTTAGTGTGGGTTTTGCTGAGCAGGAATGCTATCTTCCATATGATGAAGTGTCCGTACAAGAAAGATAGCGCGGATGGGCTGGCCGTGTCGCTCGATAGCATCTTGCTGCATCAGACGCACACCTTCCGCAAGTAGACGCTGTGCCAGGCGCTGCTTGCGGTGATGAGGCGAGACGACGACATAGGAAACAAACCCACATCGCGATTGCAGGTAGTACTCACACACCACCACACCACCGATCTCCTCCTCTACCCTGTCCTTCTTCTCTCGACGGAGCTCCGGAGCTCCTGCTTCGCGAACAGCGAGGAGGACGTGGAAGACAGACTTGGGGTAGTCCGGTCGGAGCGAGTCGCACCACACTTCCAGCTCGTCGAGTTCTTCCGGTGGAAAGGAGGGTACCATGAGCTCAGCGTACATCTTGCGCAACAGGCTGTCCCAGTCCGCCCGCTCATCGCTCCTCGCGTCGAGCATCACCCACTCCGGTCCGTCCGTCCTGCCTTCCATGTGCTCTAAAGAGTTGAAGAGAGAGAAAAGGCCAAGGAAAATGGCGTGAGAGAGCAGGAGAAGGAACCGAAACGAAGGTCTGGTGGTCCGTTGGCTGTGCGCGTTAACGTGGATGTAAGTTGCAGGTTTAGTGACGATAAGTAAGCAAGCCTTGGGATGCAATGAAGTCGATAACGCAGTTGTGTGAATACGCATCTGTACAACTGTAGAAGTGATAGCACGGTGGAAAAGACACTCGCCTTTCCTCTTCACACGCGCTTTCTCTCACCCTGACAGCAAATGGAGGCTCAACTGAGTCATTCTAGATCCTCGGTACTGTGCCTCTGTGGTGTGAGGTAACCCGCCATGAGAATTCCTATTCCTCCAGCATGGCAGGAAAACTACCAACCTTGAAGAGTGGCCTAATCAAATGAGAGACGAGGCCGCTTGGGTGGTGAGGCTGTGTTCACGCGGATCTTGGGCGGATTCACTTGGAGAGTGGTAAGAGGGACTCGAGACTGCTTGTTTGTGTTAACGGGAGTAAATTGAGGCATGCCTCTCTTGTTGGAAGAGGGCGCAGGCTGCTTGTCCACGGAGAATGGCGTTGCAACTCTGTTTGCAGTAATGGTAAGAAGAGAACCAGTTGGATCTGCATGCTACTCAATGGCTTACCGCGGTGCTACAGTTCGGGCCGATGGGAGTGGAGGACGACCAGGGGTGATAGGCCTCTTCATCGCTGCACGTCCAGGAGTGGTGACTGAAACTGCGGTGCCCAGGGAGCTCAGAAGAGATAAGACATTAAAAACACAAAAGAGAGCTCTTACCATTGAGATCAACCCGACCCCCACCAGCTCTGGGCGTACGGAGGACAGCACTAGTTTGCTTCATTGCAGTCTTGCTGGGTGTGTTCATAGGATTGGGTTCTGTCGGAAGAATCAAAGTCAAATGGCATTCTCTCTATTGCTCCAGTAAGATAAAGCTGTTACCCTTAGCCGTCTCGCGTTCGACGAGGGGTTTCCTCTTTCTGATCTTGCTTGAGCTTTCTTCCAAGTGCTGCTGCAGCCTCTCAAGGTAGGCCTCACCCTCAAACATAAAAACCTTACCACTCTGTGATTCCCACTCGCTCAATCGACGCAAAAGATCTGGAAAGCCTCAGTAAGCACAAGTTGCACAGTTGAATCAGTGCTTTAATCACGAACCTGTCTCAATTTGAGGAAGCTTAGTCTCCAGAAGCTTTCTCATTTTCTCCTCCCTCAGAAGACGACCTGGATCACGCTCCTGTGATTCAAGAAGATCAGCCGTTAGGGTTGCAGGCATGAGACTGAAGGTGGACAGCATTTGTACCTTCGATAGCAATCGCTTAGGGTCTGATGTCTCCTGCTCAAAGCTCACCTTTTGTTTGAGAATGTTCTCTCTAGTTTCGATGAGCTTAAGAATGGGATCTGTGCGCAATAGAACGTAAGGGGCATGCTGATAAGCGACGTGAAAGTGGGAGCAAACCTAGGGTTGCGAGGAGATGATTATTCTTATCGATTTCCTCTTGGTGAGCCTCAAGTAGAGCTTCACTATAGGCATCAGAAGTGTAGGCTGTAAAATTGATCTGTAGCAAGAGGGATGAGAGTGATATTGGGCTTGCGGGAAGAGTGTGAGACGTACCCTTTCCTCCTTAGATACATGTAATTTGTTCCACTGTTCCAACAACGTCGCCCGCGCATCCTCGACAAGTTTTTTCAATGAAGCCTTGTAGAGCTGCTCAAGCCGTTCGAGTTCCAGTTCGCACTGCAATCAGTTTGAGCTTAGAAGAAGAGAACAAACATGGTGGTGCAGCAGAATGGCGTACACTCTTGATAGCACCAGGTCCCAAAGTCTGAGTAGATTTATCAAAGAATTCCTCACGCTCTTCCATCGGGACCTGCAGCTTGTCCCAAAGCCTATTGATCTTCATGCCGAACTCCCTGATCTTGCCCTCTCGCCTTTCCTTTTCAAGGACAAGCTGCTCGATTCTAATCACCAAGTCAATACTAAGGCTAACACTACGCAAGAAAAGAAAGGCGTACCGAGTATCGAGCGTCATCATCACCTCATTCGTGCAACCGAGATTGCCGTCGAGAACCGCTTGATCAAATTCAGTAGAGGGCGGGACTTCAAGAAGATTCCATAAATCAATGAGCTTAAGCACGAGCTCAGCCACCTTGTCGGTCCTCTCTCGCTGATTGCGCCAAGAATACGTTAAAGAGACCCAGCGAGAACACTGTGAATCTTGTGCACCTACCTTGGCTGCCTGTGCTTCCGCGATAAGCCGCTCGTACTCGGCGATGCGTTCAAGAGAGAAGATATCGTCAGTGGTGGACGGTGGCTTGGCAAACTCAGCCAGCGCAGGGTCACACTCTGGGTCTATGCCCAGGTCGTCCCATAAACGATGCAGCGCATCATGCAGTTCCTCGATCGTGTTCGATCGTGCCCCGACTTGCTGCAAAGAGCAGTCAGATTCTGCATAAGAATGTTCATCGATTAACCGATGAACGATCGAAAAACACGCACCTCGCGTAGAGCCTGAACATGACTGCGGAGGACGGTCAACCGTTTGGACCACGGAAGTGCCTTCACCTCGTCTGACTGGAGATGGAAGCCCATTTCAATAATTGATGAAGTATCTCTCAAGAAGACGAGGCACTTGTACCAATTCAACTTCACCATCTCCAAGCTGTAGAGCCAAGCGACGGATTTGCTCAAGAGCGCGGGCCTCCTCTATCTCCAGATCCGCTTGTTCATCCTGGAGATGGCCCAGCATGCCTGCACAAACGTCCCTGATCGAATCCGTAAAGGCAGTCAACGATTTCTTTCGGGCCTCTTCCGAATAGCCGATGTCCTCCCAGCGCTGATGCACGTCGGCCAATGTCTTCTCGATAATGTCGTAGATCTCCATCGTGTAGTGGTAAGTGCCAATCGATTAAATGCCTGTCCGGACAACAAGCGTGTTGGCGATTCCAACGTTGTGTAGCGGCCGAAGCAAGAGAGGATGGCGATGATGTGATCGCTGATGCCGCTACTCGAAAGATCTCTTCGTCTCTTCTTGTGTTTCGCCTGACACAGGTACAGAGGACTTAGCCAGCCGGCGCTCAACAAGACCCACTGCGCGGTACGCGGCACTCCCAACGGTTTCAGCCACACACAAGGTTTCCCGCCTTTTTTGAAGAATGCAAGGAATTTTCCGAAAGCGTTGTTTTCTTAGACCACAACACAGAGAAACAAAAGGAGGAAAAGAAAGAAATATCTCAGCAGCAAGGCTGATCAACTGATGTTGTGGTATAAGCTTCAAAAGCAACAAGGAGGTGCTTGAAGAACAACATCGAAATGAGATGTCACTCCAAGAGGCGCTCCAGCATACAGGAGCCGAAACCTTGGTCTTGCACTTCTGCCTTGGCAAGTTAATGTTGGCCTGACTGTAGAATCTTGTAATGTGTAACCACCAAATATAATGTAACACTTCAGCAGGTCTGCACAAACTTCTCCTTTTCCTTCTTCTTCTTTTTGTCCTTCTCGCCCTTATCCTTCTTGTCCTTCCTTTCTTTCTTGTGCTTACTTTCCCCCGATGAGATTTCCTTTTCCTTCCCTTCCCTCGATCTAGAGTCCTCTCGCGAGGCGCTGCCGCTGCCACTGCCGTCCTGCTTGTCGATGTGGCGCAGGATCGTGGAGGAGAACTCTTTGTAGGACTCTTCTTCCTCGCCCTCTTCCACTTCCTCGGTTTTTGCTCCAGGCAGTACAACCTGCCATCGTGATGTTAGAACACGATTACAGTGTGCAGTGAAGCACAGGAGTTAGCCTGTACCTTGAATAGATCCGTGTATTGACTGCCACCACAAGCAGCCTTAAGTTCCAGCGGTTCACGGAGGGAGCTCACCAAAAGTGAAAGATTGGGGAAGAACTTCTTGTTCTCAAGCGTAAATCCTTTCCCTGGAACGAACTGCATACGGGAATGCAAGACTTTACCTGTTGTCGAAGAGAAAAAAGAATGTGAGATGTGTGTTTTGATCACAAACGGATCCGAAGAAGACCAGGACAGTACCAGGCTTCAAAACTCGGGAAATAGTATATGATCCAGGCGTTGTCAAACTGAAACGAACGAGGAACGTGCCAATAGGCATATTCGACAATCGACGCTTGGCCTCATCTGAATCGATCGGACCGTGAAACCACGGATAACGCAGCATCGCGCGAATGGTCTCAAGAATTGAGTTATCTCGCTTGAGAGGTCCGAACCACTTGAGCATATCTCCAAACCAGTTGATTTCCACAAAGTATTCATCACCCTCCTGTCGCGCTGTAGGAATTGTTAACCCGGAGTGGCATGAACATAAATCCACATATTGGTGTGAACATACCAGCAACGGCCTTAAGACACCGATACGCGATTACGGCTCCGACATCATCCTCTGTTAGAGGGTCGGTGAGCTCCTCGATCGCGCTGTTGTTTCGGGTGAGAGTTTTAGAGCCGGGCTTCTCTGAATTACGAGGTGATTTCTGGCCGGATCCTGCGCGCTGGCTGCTGCTAAGCGAGACAATGCTCCTTCCAGTGGCTTTGTGATGAAGGCTATTGAGCAGTTTATATATGGACCCTGAATGGCCGCGAGTGGCAAGCTGTGCCTGGCCAATGAAGGAATAAAACGCATTGACAAAGGGTTCCCTGCACCACGCACGAGACAGTGAGACTGAGGCCACGACACGCAGAGTTGACTCGATAGGACGTTACCAAGGTACGTGATACTGGGATAGGAAATTGGTCGTCCAGAACTTGCGTCCCATCTTGTCCTCTATGGCGCATTGAATAATTACGCCCAGCATTTTCTAAGATTCATGATTAGACAAGGTTTTTGAAGAGAACTATGCGCCACTCCAAGAAGCCGCATTACCTCAGCAACCTCTCCAAAGCTCGGTCGCTTGACTGGATCCTGATGCCAACAGGCTTGCATCAACTTCTTCAGCTTAGAGGGAGCATCCTTTGGTATTTGAGGACGAGCACCGTTCTCGGCCACAGCACGCACGAATTCATCGTAATGCCTAATGGGTGTGAAGGTCAGAACAGTTTGATCACAAATTACCATGAATTGGTCACGTACTTGTACTCCTGGAATGGATCCTCTCGCATCAGTATCTCCCACAAACACACGCCATAGGCATAAACGTCTGTGTACAGGCAGGAATGATAGTTAATATTGCAACTGCTATTGTGCAGCAATATGTGCCGTACCAGCCTTCTCGTTGAATGGCCTTCCCAGCATAACTTCGGGAGCCTGTGCGTCAAA
>CDEZ01017956.1:0-16250 GCA_000826365.1 Acanthamoeba royreba | reverse complement strand
CGCAACGAGCGAGGAGTCCGGGAAGATGGTCTCCGTGAAGCCCGGCACTCTCCCCATGATCGATGGTCCCAACATGATGCCCGTCACCACCTCAGCAATCACGCTCGGCTCTGCACAGCACCACCACCATCACACGTCAACAATTCTTTCTAAATTTATTTTTTCCTATAATTTAAAGAAAATGCACAAAATTCTATATATCTATTTTTGAAATAATATTAAAATTAAATAAAATTGAATAAAAAGAATTCAAAGAATGCACAAATGAATTAAAATAGAAAAAATAAATGAAATGAACGGAAATTTTTTACGATATGTTAAAAGGAGCAAAAAAATAATTTAAAACTAATTTAAACAGAAAAGGAAGGGCTGACTGTCGTACGTTTAATGTAGGCGAAGAGCTTGGTGAGGAGGCGGGAGAGGCCGCATATGATGACGAGCTGCGCGATGAAGAGGGTGAGGGGTGTCTCGAGTGGGCTGTTGCCGTCGTAGATGCTGCCGCCCGTACCGGACGACAATACCACCGGAGCCGCCATCGGAGTCCGGTGGAGACGATGGGTGTCTGCTTGCGGGCAATTGAGGTTGGCCTGTCCGACCCAGGAACAAGTTTCGGGTCTCAGAGAGATCTCGTCAGCCTGGCCTGGACAGGAAGCTAGGGAGTAGGGACAACACCCCTACCTACCTAGCTCGCTCGTGTGACAGTCGGCGCGTGAACTAAAGTAATATAAAAGTCGTGTGTTGGAAGACGGGAAGGCGATTCTCCTTTTCGTTCTTTAGACTCCTGGAACGAAACAGTTTTGATTGGAATTTCAAGTATGAATAGTGGTTGAGATTTGCAAATATTCTAAATACTTACACCAGCAAGATGGCAACTTGTCGCTTATTCGAGGTTCTTGGACTTCCTCCACGACGCCCGCTTCTTCTTTTTCTGCTGCTTCTCGTCTTCTTCCTTTCTGTCGTCGTTACGTGGAGACGGGTTGTTGTTGCTGTTGTCCTTCGAGCCAGAGCCGCTGCTCTCCAGATTCCTGCGCACGCCCTCGCGAATGTAGTCGAGCCCGACGTAGTCAACTTCTCGCTCTTCGACGCCCTTCTTGTGAATTTGGGCAAACTTCGAGTCGGTAAAGCACGGGTGCTTGAGATAGAGGCCGTCCTTCTTCGACTTGGCTTGAGTCGAGCTCAGGAACTGTAGAAGCGAAGGGAACGAATGCACTTTGGTGCCGATCTGAATATTGAAGCCCTTATCATTCCTAAAAGCTCTTTGGTGGTTGAATCCGTGCTTGTGCCTGGAGATGAAAGAAGAGAGGTGAGCAGCCACTCAATCTCAACCGAGCGCCTGTGCCTACCGTTTCGTGATGGTAATGCAGTTATCTTTGGATGATAGACGAATGAGGTAGGAGCCGTTTCGGGCTCCAGTTAATCGCCGCTCGGCCTCCTTTGCATCGATTGAGCCATGGAAGCAGCCCGTCTTGCACAGGTCGTCAAACTATACACGGCTCATTTAGTCTTGAACAAAAGCAAAGTGAGAAGCAGGTAGAAAGGCAGACGTACACTAGATAGAATATCACCCCTAAGCGGTCCAAACACATCTACAAATCGCCCAAAATTCTCACAGCTGACCCTGAACTTCTTTGCAGCGTCGCTCGATGTCAGGTCCCGTTCTTCCTCGGCTGAGAGAAGAAAACACGATATTAGTTGCCAGGTGTATTACCTCGAGATAGGAGCGCATTACCCAGTATGGCCTTAGCGCACTGATAGGCGGTGCTGTCGGGCGAGACTATGTCCAGCGGCACTCCCAGAGCACCGCAGAAGATTTCTATGAAGTTATCCCACTCAGCATAGAACGGATAGTCGGCTGATGTTTCAGTGTCCTTGAGAATTTTCCACAGGTTCCGAGCTACCTTATCCTTTATCGAATTCTCCACGATAAGCTCATCAACCTTTTCGATGATCTGTTCGAAGCTGGGTCTGAAAGTTCAAAGGTAGGGACAGGGTCATCAGCTGAGAGCAACGTACTCACCCAAGAAACAAATAAGAAGTACCGCTTATCCATATCACCGTGCCAGCAAGCCTTGATGAGTCGTCGAATGTGTTTGGGTATATCATCAGGCAAATATGGTCGCACGTTTCTATCGATGACATCGTCGCAGAAATCGGAGAATGAAGTGACGTTTGCAAAAGGTCTCTCCTTTCTCGTAAAGAGTTCCTAGTTGATTCGATGCGTTAACTATGTTTCAGCAGCCAATCCAAGAAGCAGGCACGGGGAATGTACCCAAAGCACCAAGCCATAGGCGTAGACATCGGATTTCTCACTAGCAGGAAGGCCGCACAGAATCTCGGGACTCATCCATACAGGCGTTCCAACGGCTTTATCTTTTGGAGGCGCCTTCGGATCGAACTTTTCCTTCACGCATGAAAGTCCAAAGTCGCAAACCTTCACCTCAAAGTCTTTCGTCACCAGGACGTTGGGTGGCTTGAGATCACGATGGATAATTGGTTCAGGCTTCAAGCAGTGCAGCCAGTTCATTCCTGTAAGGGTAACAATACATTCATTCGAGCTTGGAGTAAGAAGAGATGACTCAGCTACACCCGATAGAAGAAACAAACCTTGAGCTATGCCTTTTGCGATGTACAGTTGCTGTGCAATGGTCATAACGACATCTTTGTCGTGAATAATGCTCTCCAGATCGCGGCCATCAACATACTCCATGACGACGGCCAAGTTGTCCTTCTCGGTACACACTCCCATGAAAAGCAAGATGCACGGATGCCGTAGGGAACTGAACGAACACATTCATCAACCACGCAGACGAAGAAGAGACTGATCAGCGGGATGCGTGACGCGTGCGAGACTTGGTAAAGGGAGAATGCCAACCTCATGATCTCGACTTCGCGCTTGAGCTCCTCTATCTTGGGCTCGTTGAGGTGTTGGTTATGAAGGAGCTTGATGGCCACAGGGAAGCCACGACACCGACCCTTGTACACCGTACCGTAGTTGCCACGCGCTATCTCCCGGTCGTACGACAGCTCAGACGCTTTGATCAGCGTTTGGCCCGGTTCCTGATCCGCGGCAACGGGGATGAAGAGAGATTGTAAACATTATAATCAATAACAAGGGAACAAGATTTTACAAATCAGTAAATCCTTTTCTACACAAATGTAATTAAATGCATAATTTACAATTAGAATAATTAAAAGTGAATTGGATGGAAGTGGGGAGGGACGTTTGCATGTGAGTACCCATTGGAGGATGCCCCGTCTTCTGGCTTCGACACGGCGAAGGTCTTCTGCCATATCACCGACCAACTGGTGCGCGCTTTTCATCTCTACCGCGACAGAGCACTCTCTACACGAATTGGAAAAAATAATAAATTAAATAAAAATAAAAACTGGCAAGATCCGGAAGACGTGTTTTTATAAATTGAAAAAAATAGAGATGGCAATAGAGATCGTAAATGTAAAATGAAAAATGTCAAACAGGCATAGGGTAACCGCGCAGATCCAAGTGTTACATTTCGTGCATCCCGGTTTCGTCGGGCACAATTTATATTTTTTAAATTAAGAGTCATGAATTCACTATTTATTTCGAATTGTATTTACGTAATAAAAATAACACAAAAAATTAAAATCGCAAAACGTCATAAAAAGTTTGTTTTCGTTGAAAGGCGCCTTGAGGCGGTGACAAGTAGAGAGAGCGAGAAAGAGAGAACGAGGGAATAGGACGCCACCTTACACGTACCTGGGACACACCTGACCCTTTGTTGTTACTCCAGATGGAAGTGTTAACAGGAGGGCGAAAGTGGCTGTGGTGAGTTGGTTCTCTTCGCCTGACGACAGACACTGAGAATTACAAGAAAGGAAAGGAAATGCATTTCCTTAACACTGCTTTTTCAAAGCTTTCATAGGATTGGCCGTATTAATCCCGGTTGCACACTCAACAATACCGGTTTCATGTTTTCCGAGACGAGATCAACTTCATAGTACTTTCGGTCCCTTCCCTGCAACATTGGAAGGAAGATTCCCAAACTAAAACTATATAACCGGATAGAGCTACATGTTGAAGGGTAGAACAGGTTAGTAGCCAATTGAAGGCACGTAGACGCCGCCGGAGGGATCAGAGTAAGCTCCCAGCGCCATCAAAGTGCCCAGACGCTGGAGACGCAGGCCGGCGCGGGTAAGAGCCCACTGCACCAGCGCAGGGCTCAAACGACCGAGCACCTTCAGCAGGACAGCATCGTCATTGCGGCTCGAGGAGACTCGCTTGGTCATCTCATAGTGGATGCGCGCCACAACCTCGTCGCTTTCGCCCACGCCGTGGCCGGGTAACGTAACACTCGTGGCGTAGCCCACAATGCGGCCTGAGTCCACTTCCTCAGCGACAATCGGCTCGTCGTGGTAGGTGGCCCACACAGAACTGAGGCACTCACTGATCTCGACGTCACGTTCTACTCCCACGACTCGCCTGAGGGCAAGGTTAGTAAGCAACTCTATGAGGTTTGGCACTCCCGCCGCGGCTCACGTACTTGTGCAATGCGGCGCAAGCAGCAACATCATTCGCCGTCATTTTGCGGATGGTAAGGTTGAGCTTTTGATCGGGCCAGTCCTCCACGCAACGGCCCATGAAAAAGCATATCTGATCCTTCGGCTCGAAGCCCAGCTTGGCGTAGAGCGAGAAGGAGACCAAGTTGAACGCTTCTTGCACAAGCCGAATCGACTTGTGCCCGTCCTTCAGACCCTTTTCTGAGTAAATGTGTTAGCGTGCTCAGTGAGTGTCACTGCAGGATGGGACTTGCATCGAGTACCAACGACGGCCTGCATGAGGGCACGACCAGCGCCGCTGGCCTGAGTGGAGGGATCAACACTGATCGGTCCTGCACATAGGATCTTGCCTGAGTCCAGCGAGCATGACAACGATCGCGCTCGCGCGTGCACGTACCCACGGAAGCTACCTCGCCTCGCTGGTCCAGGAAGTTAGAACCCACGATCTTCCCCTCAGCATTGCGCGCCACCACGCCGTATACCTGCCCACACGAAAATGTCAGTCAGCGTACGATCACCGGTCTTTTTTAAATTTATTTTAATATAAATATACTAATATTAAAAAATAAATTCGTTAATGTAATCATTTCTCAAAAGAAAAAAAAGCGGTGGTTACCTTGGGGTGCGAGGTGAGGCCGTAGTGAAAACCGAGCGCGCTCTCGAGGAGACCAAAGTCTGGATGGCGACCGAGGTGCTTGAAATGGAGTGCGTTGAAGGCATCGCGGCAAATGGGGGCCGTCTCCCCTACATCGGCCTGCGTGATCTCGCGCAGCTGCACTACATGGGCTCCACCGTGGGTCGCGCCGGCCTCCCCAGCTGTGGTCGTGTCCGCCATCTTGTTTTCTTTTTCGGTGCTGGGAACACACCAAAAAATAACACGTTTTTGCCTGCGCGTTCAAAACATTTTGAGAATGTGGCGCGAAAACGAAAGCATCAAATCACAGGTGAGAAGCAACAGAGATAGGAGCTAAAAAGTTGGCAGGGTCGGCGCTCAGTTGTGTGTTACTTCAAACTTGAACACTCCACGATTGTAGTGGATGGGGGGACCACAGAAAAGGCTGCTACTGCTGTATGTCTAGGGACAGTGATTATGTAAAGGAATGGTTGCTAAGTACATTCAACCTGGTCACCTCAAGACCACTGAATGCTCTTCTTGTCTTATCCTTCTTCTTTACGTTCCTCCCTTTGGCGCCAACCGACAGGATCCATCACTCCGACCAGTGAAGTACCGGCACGGATGCAGGGGTGATTGATGCCTGGCGGTGGTGCCTAGTCAAGGTGTCTTATTTAGTCCGTCTCGTGGGCCGTCTAAAACCGTTTCGGGGGTTCGAATCCCCCCGTCCCCAACTCCAACAACGGGGACGTGGCCGAGTGGTCTAAGGCGTTTGACTTAAGCTCAAATCTACTTCGAAAATGACGTAGTCCACGAGAGTAAGTGGCGTGGGTCCGAAAGGGCCTCTTGAGGCACCTGACGCAATCACCATCCCTTCTTTTTTGTTGTTCTCGCTTCTGTGTACACTTTCTTCTTCTGTCCTTGTTCCGTCAGGCCTGATGATTCACGCAAGTGAACGAACATCAATGAAGATTCTTCCTGCTAACTCCAGCTTGTGAGGGAACCCCGCACGATGATGGAGACGAATACGGCAGCTTTCATTTTCTTGGGGAAGAAGTACACAGGCTTAGGCAGAAAGGACGAAAGGATGACCTTACGTGTCCATGTGGAGATTATCGAGGCTCTTGGACACCTCAGCTAGCAGAGGCGACGCCTCATAGTTGGACCGGTGGAGAGGCACGTCGGCATAGTGCAAGGCCGCGAAGGGCGAGTCCTTGTTGCAGACCCTGCTCAGATGCAGACCACCTATGAGGAGAGTTGAGGTGAGTAGCTGTCCGGGAAGCTCTAAGTAGACAAGGGAGAGCTGTACCCTTTCTTGTGCGTTCCTTGGCCTGGGGTGATGCAAGGAAATCAATCAAGGAGGGGAAGGTGTAGACTTCCTTGCCGATCTGCACGTGGAAGGCGTTCTCCCTTTTGGCAATTCTCTGGTGCTTATACCCCTCCTTCGTCCTCATACTGATCGTCACGCAGCTGTCATTATTTGCTGAGACTCTCAACAGGAATCCCTTCTTCATGCTCGCAAGTCGCCGTTCGGCTTCCTTGGAGTCAATCAGCCCGTGGAAACAGCCCGTCTTACACAGATCGTCGAACTGGTGGAATTGAAATGGCTCAGCTCAGGCTCATATACCCCATGGAAGTAAACTTCGTACATCAGTAAGGATGGAGGGCCGAAGAGGGCCGAATATATGAAGGAAGCGCGAGTAGCTCTCCAGAGTAACGGCGTACTTCTTGTTGCTTACCGTTATGTCTTTGCTCGCCACGGCTGCAGTGGTCATCAGCATGAGTCATGAAGCCAGCAGGAGAAAAGTGACAGAGGATCAACAAACCCAGAATGAGTTTAGCGCTCTGGACTGCAGTGGAGGCAAGCGCAGAGGGCTTGACTTTCATGTGCTCGCAGTAGGCAGCCAGAAAATTTTCCCAATCCACCATCCAAGGGTAGTGTTCAGGATCCTGACAAAAGAATCGTGTTAGAAGACTGCCAATGCATCGAGGAGAAGCCGAGTTCCACAGGGACAACGATAACGTACCAAACTGTGCAGCCTCTTCCAGAGCGATCGGCCATCGGTATCTCTACTGAAATTGTCAACAACAATGTCGTCAAGGCGGGTTAGGATTTCGGCGAAGCTCGGTCTGCACAATGGCATCGTCAGAACCCCATTCTGATCCAAACGATCAATTGTCTAAGGAGAAACTTACCTGGCATAGCGATCCTTTAGCCAACAATCGCGAATAAGTCTGACGACGTTTTCTGGCACTCCCTCCGGGATCGGCGGTCGTTCATCGCGATCTGCAAGTAAAGTGAGCCATCTGAGGACGAAAGACTACTTCACTGAGTACCCACCCACTACGGTCTCGCAGAACAGCTGGAACGATGTCATATGAGCGAAAGGCTTACCCTGACGCGCGAAAAGTTCCTACAAGGTGATGAAACCAATTTAGATACACTCTTTGGACAAATGGGATGAGAGTGGATGGGAGGCGTACCCATAAAAGCATGCCGTAAGCATAAACGTCACTCTTCTCGCTTGCGGGAATGCCACACAAAATTTCTGGAGCCATGTAGACGGGGGTGCCAACGGCCTTATCCTTGAGAGGACCCTTCGGGTCGAACTTTTCCTTCACGCAGGACAGACCGAAGTCGCAAACCTTCACATTACCCTCACGTGTGATCTGCACGCAATGTGTAAGGACAAAGAGCAAGTCGCGCAGTATTAGATAATACGACGCACAAGGATGTTGGGTGGCTTAAGGTCACGATGGATGATAGGCTCCGGCTTCAAGCAGTGCAACCAGTTCATTCCTATTGGATGATAGAAGATTCAGCTCGAGTTAACAAGACACACTTGAGCTCGTTTGTTACCTTGCGCGATGCCCTTGGTTATTTGGTAACGTTGTCGATTGGAGATTGGAATGGTACGGTCGTGAACAATGGTACCNAGGTCGCGACCCTCGACGTATTCCATGACGACAGCTAAGTTGTCCTTCTCCGTGCACACGCCCATCAGAAGCAAGATGCACGGATGCCGCAACGCCCTTCACATTCGAAAAATCGCAATGATCAGGCCAAGCAAGCGCCAGAATAAGACCCAAGTATGTGCATACTTCATTATCTCTACTTCGCGCTGGAGTTCTACGATCTTCTGCTGGTTGAGCTGCTGGTTGTGGAGCACCTTGATGGCCACAGGATACCCACGGCATCGTCCCTGTAAAGGAAGAGCAAAAAACGTCAGTTGTCAACCGTGTGGAGTTCCGTTAATTAATTAGTTAATTTTGTGATTTTTTTGTTTGTTTTTTGTTATTTAAAAATAAAAATAAAAAAGAAAGCAACAAACATAAAAGGAACACCATTTTCAAACTCCTTAAAAAAAGGAGAAAAAGCTTCAGTTTTGAAGGGAGGTAGACGAACCTTGTAGACCGTACCATAGTTGCCACGAGCGATTTCATCTTCGCGCCTGTACTCAAGTTCGGACGCCTTAATCAGCGTACTCCCCGTTTCCTGTCCATCCAATAAAACGCTATTCAGTACGACGGAAATAAATAGTTTTACAGAAATATATATATATATATTTATGTTTTTCATTTCTTAAAATAGGAGTTTCACAAAAAACTAAGAAAAATAGGTTTTTTCATAACCCTTGGTTTTTTTCTTCGTCGAGTTTGTGGGGGGGTGTACCCATTCTCGGGCCTTACGGCGGTCCTCCTCTTGAGTACGGCGCTGCTTGTTGAATCGGTTGATGGTGGCGCGCTCGTCCTCGCTGTCGTCAAAAAAGGGCTCGATGTCGGCGGTCTTCATCTCGTCTTCCTTTTGGTGGTGATGATAGTTCGGGCTGTTCTGGTGGTGATTGAGGAGGATGGCTTCTCCGCTTCGATCGCTCTGCTTCCTCTTGCCCAGGCCAGGGGAGAGGGGGTTCGTCGTGTACTGTGGCTGCTGCGTTGTTGAGTGAGCGCGAAGAAGATTCAAGGGGGGGGAATAAGGGAAGGGGGGTGGTGTGACGCTTGGCACCCGCGGGTTGCACGCGAAAGTTGTGTTTTCTGTTCGTCGTTTTCTAGGTACATTTTGATTGGTCATCTCTTTCATTTTATTATTATTTGTCGACGATCGAAAAATGGAAAATGTGAAACGTCGCGAACCAAAGGAGCAGAAAAGGGAAGGAACGAGATGTGTACAACCCACAAAAATTACACAGCTGGTATTACCCAGTGCCATGAAAAAGAGAAGAGAGACGCAACAAAGTGAGAAAAAGGCGCTGGCGTCGAGCAAAGCGACTTAGTAAGGTGTAGCCGTTTTGCTGGGTCCGCTCATCAGCTTGGACAGCTGGTCCTCGAGATCGGCAGCGTCGACGTAGCTGGAGCTCTCCTCGGGCACGTCCATGTGGACCTTGGCGTACTCAGAATCCTTGGCGCATATCTTTTTGAGGTGCAGACCGCCCTTCTTGGTACGCTCTCGGGCTTGCTGCGAATCTAGGAAATCAAGAAGGGTGGCGAAGCAGTAGATCTCCTTTCCGATTTGCACGTTGTAGCCATCATCCTTCCTCAGTACTCGTTGATGCTGGAAGACGCCGTTCACCTTCCTGCTGATGGTGATGCAGGCGTCCTTGGAAGAAAGGCGCAGGAGGAAGCCCTTCTTCACCGATGCCAACCGTCTCTCGGCCTCCTTGGCCTCAATCATGCCGTGCCAACACCTGAACATCAAAAGGGCGATGGTAAGCCCAAAGTTGAAGATAGTTCAAGTCATAACATACCCTCGTTTGCAAATCTCATCAAACTCAGCCAGAATCGAGGATCGAAGAGGACCAAAAACCTTGAGGAATCTGGCAAAGCTCTCGCAGGTGACGACATACTTCTTGTTGCTATCGCCAGCCGTTTGATCCTTGTCCTCCTCCGCTGTTGGATAAAGAATAAGCACAGGCTTGATCGCAGCGAACGCGCTCCTGCTTTCATGTCACTCGTACCTAAAGCCAACTTGGCGCATTTGTAAGTGGTCGTTTCGGGTGCAAGAGTGGATGGGTTCAAGCCGTAGTATTGACAGAAGGCAAGCGCAAAATTGTCCCAATCAACTACCCAGGGATAGTGAGCGGTAGACTGTATTCAAACGAGGAGAGGATTGCAATGAGTGGATGTGTTAGAGGGCTTGTGCGTCGCATGGATGCGTACCTCCTTCCGCCTCAAGCGTTTGTACAGGGCTCGACCCTCAGCGTCCTTGACGACGTTGTCAACAACGATGTCGTCGAGCCTATCCAGGATCTCCGAGAAGCTGGGCCTGAAGTGCCTGTCCGGGTGCCAGCAGTCCTTGATCAGTTTCCGAATATTGCTGGGGATATCCTCCGTTAGCGGGGGTCGCTCATGTCTGTCAATTACGGCATCGCAGAAGGCATCGAATGTTGGGATATCGCTGAAGGGCCTGCCCTTTCGCATGAAAAGCTCCTACACTCACAACGTTAGCAACACTAACAGCTAGACCTCCATCGCGCCATCGTACCCACAGCAATATCGCATACGCATAGACGTCAGATTTCTCACTCGAAGGCACACCGCACAAAATCTCCGGAGCCTGAATGGGAACACATTCATCAGGTCGCCCCGCTAGGAAGCAGCATACTTGTTTATATCATACCATGTAAACGGGCGTGCCAACGGCCTTGTCCTTTGGTGGCGCCTTGGGATCGAATCTCTCTTTCACGCACGACAAACCAAAGTCGCATACTTTGACGTTGCCTTCCTTGGTGACCTAGTGAATGGAGAAAAAGAAAATGGCGGTAAGCTTACTGAACTGGTGGCACTGGAGAGCTCAGGTGAAGGTACCAGGATGTTTGCGGGCTTGAGGTCACGATGGATGATAGGTTCCGGCTTCAAGCAGTGCAACCAGTTCATTCCTGTATAAGTTGAGGTTTGAGGTTCTGCGGTGACTGTGGTAAAGCCAATGCTGTGGCAACATACCTTGAGCAATTCCCTTGGCGATGTGTAGCTTTTGCTTGGTGGAAATCTCCACAGAACGGTCGTGAACAATGGTACCTAGGTCGCGACCCTCGACGTATTCCATGACGACAGCTAAGTTGTCCTTCTCCGTGCACACGCCCATCAGAAGCAAGATGCACGGATGCCGCAACGCCCTTCACATTCAGCACCACTATTAGTCTCAATCCACACGAGTACACGGACAACAATACAAATAGACCCAAGTGTGGTACGTACTTCATGATCTCGACCTCGCGCTTGAGCTCCTCGATTTTCTGTTGAGTCAGTTGCTGGTTGTGAAGCACCTTGATGGCCACCGGGTAGCCGCGACACCGTCCCTTGTAGACGGTACCGTAGTTGCCTCGCGCTATTTCATCGTCTCGTCGGTATTCGAGTTCAGACGCTCGTATGAGGGTGCTACCGGTCTCCTGAGATGGGTTTGTTCATCAGATCAACGCAACAAAATAATAATAATCATAATAAATAAAAGAATGAAGAACCAGAACGCCAACATATGGGGCATGCCCCGCGGGCGATTATTAAGCTTTGTTCATGCAACTTTAGTCTAGTTTACTAAATTCGATTGAGATTGATCTAAGGTGCGGACTCAGTGGACCGAACACTAAATGAACGGGACCTCAAAATTTTTTTAACAGACAATCAAAGTTCAATTGTAATGCAATGATGCACGTAAAAAAGTGATGAAAAGAAAGAAATTTGATAAAGTAGTTGGTTTCCTTAAGGTTCATCTTTCAGGGGGAAGGGCGGTACCCATTCTCGGTGAATCTTGGCTCCTTCCTGCTCGCCCTTCTTGAGCATTTGCAATCTTTCGAGGGATGTTTTTCTTTCCATTTTCTCTCCTCTCCCTTTCTTTATATCTTTATCCAAACAAAAAAATGCTGTCCACCAAAAAATGAAAATGGTAATCAAAGCTGATGGAGTTGAGGAATCAGGGAATCCAAGGGCCGCACACGCACGGTCTTGTGTGGCTGTCGCCTGAGCGTTGTTGAGTTGTCCTTTGTCCCCTTCGCCAGTTTGGCTTGGGGTTATCCGTCGTCGCCTATTTGTTGTTGGCAGTCGGCAGTAAATTAAGAATTTCATTAACTATGGAATCCAAAGAATGAGGCGTTCTGGTGGTGATCATGGGTAGATTCCACACATACGTACGTAGCTTCGCCGCGTGGAGATCCACATTGATGTAGCATGCACTCGCTTAGATATCCTATGTACATAGTGATACACGGTAAGCTGGAAATGCTGTATCTGGTGCGTTGTCGTCTCATGGCAAGGCGCACCTGGAACACCAACGCTTGTCAACTGCTGTGAACGAAACGTAGGAAGCCATCGGAAGCGCGTGTGTGTGCGCTCCGATGCAGCAGAAGCCTGACACGTGCCCACCACCAGATCGGGCAACTTTCTGATCACGGCCTCAGTAATGCAGAGAAAAGTAAAAGAAATGGAAATAGAAAACGAATAAAATGCATTTAATTATTTATGTATATTTGCTATTTATGCAAATCCAGGTTGAATTGATTAGCTGCGGGTCCTGCGGTTGGCAGAGGAGTCGTAGGCAAGGGGGTTGTCGAAGGTGTGCTGCTGAATCATCCGCATGACCTCGTTATCGAGCTCGGCGGGCGGCGCGGCCTTCTTGGTGAGCCACATGAAGAGATCTGGATCGACGCAATCCAGGATTTCTTCGAATTGGGCCAACTGCTGATCATTCATGCCTTCGAGGTGCTTGAGGGCGAAGGTGCCGAGGATGAGATCGTTCTCGAGCATGCCGCGCTCGCGGCTTCGGAAGAGTAGCTTCTTCCTACGCGCATCGAGGCGGCTGTACTTCTCATCGTCGTAGGACGGCAGCTGATTCGTGAACGTTGATGCTGGTGACGCCTTGTTGGGCTCTGCTGTCGAGTAGCGGCAGATTCGAGTAGCGGCAGTTGAAGATGCCAAAGTTGTAGCACCAGGGCTAGAGGTGCAAAGAGGCAAGAGGCCGTGGGCACATGTAGAGGAGATGCCCGTGGTGCGTGCTGCCAATTGGCCGCGGATGGCAATGTGTGTCCTGCGCAGCATCCTTCCTACTTCCTCCGCTCAATTGTAAGTAGAAATTTACCGATCGGAAAAGCAAATTTGCGGAAAGAACGAAAGGATTCGATAAGCATGTTGGCGGATTACGCAATTCTTTATTGCAAATAAAAATAAGGCGTTATATAAATATTATATATTCTTTTTTTAATGTTGTAATTTTATTTTGCCAAGGTGGAATATAGGCCCAACATTTATTGAAAGACAAAAAACTAAATCACATAAATTTAATCAGAGGGAGTGTGATATCGCCTGGTTGTGCGCAAACTCTCCACGAATCGCAAATTGTTACGCGAAACGTTTCGGAAGCGAGATTGGCGGCGTTCCGGAAAAGAAAAGAACCGCGAAAAGCAGGTCGTCTCACCCAGTGAGCAGCTGCAGTACAACAGTCGAGGAATATTGCCCCGACCGTCGCTCGTGCGACCGTCAGTGGTACTAGCGACAACAAAGGAGAGGGAAAGTCAAGAGGTGTAGCGAGGTCGTAGTAGATCAATTTTGATCGTTCCCATTTCATCCTCTCTACACGGGGACCTTCGCTTTCATCTCCATCCCCTCGCGTCTCGTTATTAATTTTTTTTCTACTCTCTATCAATTGTGGCGAAAGAATCGCCGTTACGGTCTTTCCGCGATCGGAATCGAATTTACTTAATTGATTGGACCCGACTACCATCATCATCATATCATCTCCAGCACGTCAAGACTTCCATTAATTCAAACAATACCGTATCTTCACACCATGTCGTTCGACATTGATCCAAAAGACATAACACTTGGCGCCGAGCTTGGCTCGGGAAGGTACCTTCCCATTTGCTCAGTTCATCTTTTGATTGTTTTTTTGTACGAGTTTGTCATTTTATTTGATTATTTATGAGAATTCTTTTTTTCTCCTTCAAGAACATTTAATAATTTCTTCTTCAATTTGTAAAAGTTTTGGAAAGGTCTACAGCGGCACCGTCTACGGTAGCGACGTGGCGATCAAGGTGCCCAGACGACAAGACATCGACGATGACGACCTCGCCACCCTCGTGGAGGAGGTGGAAATATGGCGGTATTATCTCTTTTTTTCCAATTCAATCAAATATTTTATTTCTAATAATTCTCTCCCTATGCGTCTGCAGAACATGCCCACATCCCAACATTGTCCAGGTATGTCGTGACGTGCGAAGTGATCACTTCGCCTCGCGCGCACAAAGTTAGCCGACGTCTCACTCGCGCTTCTGCGGTTTTTTATTCTCTCTTACAGTTGCTCGGTGCGTGCATGCGAAAGGGCGACTTTAGAATCGTCACGGAGGTGCGTCAGTGCTGTGGTCACGCTTCGTATCAAGCTCTGGGCTAACCTTCGTATGATCAGAGGCTGGATGGCGATCTCGAGAGCCTTATACACGACACTGAAAAGCCACTCAGCCTTTTCACACGAATGTGCATGGCCAGAGACATAGCTCTTGGCATGAACTGGCTGCATAATACAAAGCCGGCAATCATCCACAGGTAGCTTTTTCTTTCGGAATAACGCTCATAGGGCACAGTGGCTTAGCAGTCTTCTTTGCAGGGATTTGAAGCTGGGTAATGTACTTTACAGAAAGCGAGGGAGCTGGTATGAAATCAAAGTGTCTGACTTCGGTAAGTCATGCTACTTTTGTTAATTGTTCTTGATCATTACTTACCTGCAGTATTCGCGTTTTCAGGTTTGGCGCAACTGAAGCCACGGCATGTACACCACTTGCGAGACTCAAAGAAGGGAGCTGTCGGTACTCCCTTGTACATGGTATGTTCAGCTGACTTTTTTCTGACAATCAAAGCAAAACATGTGCTCACCATTTTTTGACGCACAGGCTCCCGAAGTTATGCTGGGAAGGCCATTCAACGAGAAGGCTGGTACGGCACATATTGCTGCACAATAGCAGTTGCAATATTAACTATCATTCCTGCCTGTACACAGACGTTTATGCCTATGGCGTGTGTTTGTGGGAGATACTGATGCGAGAGGATCCATTCCAGGAGTACAAGTACGTGACCAATTCATGGTAATTTGTGATCAAACTGTTCTGACCTTCACACCCATTAGGCATTACGATGAATTCGTGCGTGCTGTGGCCGAGAACGGTGCTCGTCCTCAAATACCAAAGGATGCTCCCTCTAAGCTGAAGAAGTTGATGCAAGCCTGTTGGCATCAGGATCCAGTCAAGCGACCGAGCTTTGGAGAGGTTGCTGAGGTAATGCGGCTTCTTGGAGTGGCGCATAGTTCTCTTCAAAAACCTTGTCTAATCATGAATCTTAGAAAATGCTGGGCGTAATTATTCAATGCGCCATAGAGGACAAGATGGGACGCAAGTTCTGGACGACCAATTTCCTATCCCAGTATCACGTACCTTGGTAACGTCCTATCGAGTCAACTCTGCGTGTCGTGGCCTCAGTCTCACTGTCTCGTGCGTGGTGCAGGGAACCCTTTGTCAATGCGTTTTATTCCTTCATTGGCCAGGCACAGCTTGCCACTCGCGGCCATTCAGGGTCCATATATAAACTGCTCAATAGCCTTCATCACAAAGCCACTGGAAGGAGCATTGTCTCGCTTAGCAGCAGCCAGCGCGCAGGATCCGGCCAGAAATCACCTCGTAATTCAGAGAAGCCCGGCTCTAAAACTCTCACCCGAAACAACAGCGCGATCGAGGAGCTCACCGACCCTCTAACAGAGGATGATGTCGGAGCCGTAATCGCGTATCGGTGTCTTAAGGCCGTTGCTGGTATGTTCACACCAATATGTGGATTTATGTTCATGCCACTCCGGGTTAACAATTCCTACAGCGCGACAGGAGGGTGATGAATACTTTGTGGAAATCAACTGGTTTGGAGATATGCTCAAGTGGTTCGGACCTCTCAAGCGAGATAACTCAATTCTTGAGACCATTCGCGCGATGCTGCGTTATCCGTGGTTTCACGGTCCGATCGATTCAGATGAGGCCAAGCGTCGATTGTCGAATATGCCTATTGGCACGTTCCTCGTTCGTTTCAGTTTGACAACGCCTGGATCATATACTATTTCCCGAGTTTTGAAGCCTGGTACTGT
>CDEZ01017939.1:0-19255 GCA_000826365.1 Acanthamoeba royreba | reverse complement strand
GAAGGAGCTCACCGCCCTCGCTCCCTCGACCATGAAGATCAAGATCATCGCTCCCCCTGAGCGCAAGTACTCTGTCTGGATCGGTGGCTCCATCCTTGCCTCGCTCTCGACCTTCCAGCAGATGTGGATCTCCAAGGAGGAGTACGACGAGTCTGGTCCCTCCATTGTCCACCGCAAGTGCTTCTAAGCGCTGAGCGTGTTGGCTGTCCCCTACCTGTGATTAGTTGAGTGGTTTGTTAAATTATCTTCTTCGCCGACGCTGACCACGGCGATCGGGAAGACCCCGACGATATAGAACAAAAATATAAATTAGTTGTATACTACTCCTCTTCGCACTGACCCAAGGGGCAGGGTAGCATCACGTAGCGAGACTCAGCTGTGAACCTGATGGTGCACTCCTCGAAGGATGTACTCAACAGTTAAAATTTTCGCAAACAATTTCGTTTTTGTTGTAACAGAAGCACGAAAACAAACTGACATGTAATACTGTCCATCTATGGAAGAGGAGAGCAGTACCGCGGTAGCAGCGGAGCAAGATGAGGTCCTCATTGACGGACAGCCCTTCAAAGTCGCGTTTCCGCCAGCCTCCCTCATGTCCAAAGAAGAAATAGGTATTAAAAACTGATTCAATCTGCAGTTAAAATATTTTACTTTTATTATTTTATTTCATAATTCTAAAATGAAGAAAGGGACTAACTTGCCTTTGGACAGAGGAACGGACAGCGGAGATGAAACGTCGGGCTGGTCTGCCTCGTGCTGCTCTCGTACCGCCACGATCAGCATGTGATGAACACATCACTACCCTCGCTACAGGCACGTGGAGCATGGTGACATGTGCGGCATGCTGACAATGTGACGATGATGCTGACGATGATGACCACTACCTAACTGGATCCTTTCTCTTTGCAGGAGCGATCATCGGCCGAAGCCGTGCGTACGTGCCCTACGAGAAGGATTCCAATTGCGACTTCAGTGGCGGTTCGGCGCAGTATCCGATCGCTCTGATCATCGACGGCACGGGACACGACAAGGGCGGTGAGGCGGCCAAGTACAGCGTAAGGCAGCTCTTATATCCCCTTTCCTTCAGACCTGTCCTGACGCACATGTGGTCAATCAGGAAAACGGAGTGTTGATTCTTGAGGAATTGGAGAAGTGTATCGCTGGATGCCTGGATCAAGTGCGTCTGCCCCAACAGCTTGCGGAGAAGATTCTCGCGTTGCTACGAGCTCTTGACGATCCTACCTCTCCTGTGTACGCTGAGCCCTCCAAGGTTCAGTACATGTGGTACTTGAGAATTATTTCCTTATTCTTGTTGTCTTCCGCAGGATCCACCACACGAGCAGCACATTGAGTGTAGCAATCAAGGTAGCGACCAACAAGAAGAACTACGTGCTCACATTCCACTGGGGTGACAATATCATCTTCACCGTGAATACCAAGAAGCGTTCCATCACTATTCTCAATCCTCCACTGAACTCTGGTGCGTGACTTATTCAGTTGTTGTCTTTCGTGTACTTTCCCTAATCCATATCTTCATTATGTCAGACTACGGCATCGGTTCCACACATGCTGCAGCAAGCTCAGCGCTTCCTTACTCCGTGCGTGTGCTGGAGCTCGATCCCAACGACATCGTCGTGGGAGTGACAGACGGGGTCTGGGATCACCTGGCGAAGGACAACAGCCAGGCCAGCAAGAATTCCTCATCAGCACCAGCACTCGATGAACAGCTGCTGCTTGACATGGTCGCACCGGTGGTGCAGACAGAACATGACGAACCCGACCGACCCGAGCGATCAGTGGAACGGCTCTTCGAGGAGGCACGAGTCAGAGCGCGGGCGAAGATGGAAGCAGGGGAGCTGAGAGAAGCCGAGCTCGACGACATGTCGGCCTTTGTATTGCTCCCCAACGTGCCTGGACTTGCTCTTCAACAGCGCAGCAAGAACAGGGACGGACAAAAGCAAGGCTGTACTCTTACCTAGGGACGCATCCTGTAAAGTCTTCATTCATCACGTCCATCGGCTTCTCCATTCTGGCAAGTCTAACTTACCAGAGCGCAGGAGTGACGGGTAAGAACATACAAACCGACAACTGCCGGATGTGCCTAGTGCCAGCGCGCTTACTTCATCTTCACACGTTTCTGACCTGGAGGGGACGCCTCTGAACGTTCACTCCTCGGCCGCCTGCAGAGGATGTAAGGAGAGCCGACGAGGCCGCGGCAGTTGCGGGGGAGGGCCTGACGATGTGGCTGCCACTCGCTCGCTGTTGTTGCTGTTCTGCCAAGTGTTGTAGTTTCTTTCCAGCTGTCGCATCCTGCAGTGGGTTCCTCTTGGCCGGGCTCTGTGATGGCATCGATTGCTGAATTCGGTTGGGCATGTTCTCCTTGTCGGTGACGATGAACCCATGCTGCTTGACCAATGTCTTCTTAGGAATCATGATTGCGTCTGTGTTGGTGAGCGCGTCGAGCGTGGGCACTCGCCGACGTCCGCCAACGATCACTGTACCGCTGTTGGTGATCGTACGAGGCGGCTCCGGGCTCTTCTGCTCCACGACCGACTGGGCAGGTGGTTTCCCTTCTACGACTTGCTCTGGCTGCTTGGTCTCGCCGGCCAGCTCTCCGGACGGCTGCTCTGCGGCTTGGTTGACATCCCGATCAAGAGTCTCGGGCGAGGAGGTCTGGGGTTCCATTGATGTAGTTGACGAAGATGATGATGAGAAGGGATCCTGAATGCGTACCCTTCTCCCACCACGCTTGCTCGTCCGTCGCACAACTCCATAACGCTCTTCGATCTTCCTCTTTACGTACTCCACCCGCTGCCGTAACTTTTCCTCATCGATGGCTTCGTCGTTCTTACCGCCTCGGCTCTTGTCCATTCGTTGCCTTTTGCCCTTGAGGATGGCCAAGAGGGTGGATGCCTTCCTTTTCTTTCCCTTTGACTTTGTGTCGGTCTCCTCTTCCGGTTCAACACTCTGAGGAGGCTGCTTGTTCTTGGGCTTCTTGCTCACAAAGTCCCTGCGCACGCCCTCTCTCTTCAATATCGCCTCATCATGCTTGCTGATCCTGTGCTTCCTCTTCATCGCCGCTGCATCATCGGTTTCCTCCTCTGATCCTGCAGCTAGCGCCATCATCTCCGCGTAGTCCTTTGCGTGGCAGTCTCCTCCCAATACGAGCTGGCTCTGCAGATCATCGTTGGCAACATCTCGCGTGCCGTTCTCAGCGGGCTCTTCGTTGCGAGGCAGCGTGGCTGGCGAGTTGGACATTGGGCTGAGAGTTACCACCAGTCTTTCTTCTCTCTTGTTCTCTGATTCATTACCTACATTCAGGAATTCAATCAATCAATGAATTGACTTCGAGTAGCGAGGACAGGATGGTAGGTACGAGGAGACGTAGGACCAGGCCGCGTGCGACGAAGGGGAGTGTTGGTCCTCTGCCCGGCGGGGATGGCCGCTATGAAGTCACCCAAACTCTGTGGCTGCTTGCTCTCCTGGACAGAATGGCCTCAGCAAGCTGGTCATTTCATCATCTTCATGTGGGTGGCAGGTTACCATCTTCCTCAGGTCAGGCATCGGCTGGGGTGAGAGAGGTGGTGGTGAAAGCACAAGTTCTTCACTCGTGTTACGCTGCTTGGGAGGGGTGGCAACAGCTGTGGCCAACACTGGCGGTCTCATCGGTGATGCGCCGGGCATACGGAAGGACATGGTAGCGGGCCAAGCACGCATGGGAACGGCCAAAGAGGAAGAAGAGGACGATCCCGTGGAGGAGAAGGCGGGCGGGATGGCGACGAGGTGCACGCGAGGTCGCTGGACGCGAGGAAGCGCGCGCAGCGTGGAAGAGCCCTGGTTGAGTGTCTGCGCCTTGGCCGCGGCCTCTCTGGCAACCCCTGCAATCGCACGGTAAGACATGAACCTTTCATCATGAAGTCTGTGATGGGATTCCACGTACAACGGAACCTCTCGATGCGAACTTGAAGATCACATGACTCATCGCGCAGCCGTTCTACATCCTCAATGCGGCGTTTCTATGTGAAGAGATGAGACGTAAGATGAAAGCTAGTTGAACAAGACTCATATATTTTCCCTCGAGATTTTCGTTACCTTGATCATCGATCCTGAAGATGGCATAAAGGGTTTCTCTGTTGAGGCCTCCGAGGTCATCCCCGCACCACACGCAACATCGTGAGATCGCTTAAGGTCCCTCGCCCAGGCCGGGCGCTCCCTCTGAAGAAGGGCGTTGAATTGGGAAGGCGCACAGGACTGACTGCGCCGAACTGTCGGTAGACGCGCTGCGCCACCGCTGTCTTGATGTACAACTTGACTCATGCTTGTTCACTCTTCTTATGGTTCAACCTCAAGGAAACAGGCTTGTGTCCCTGTCCGATGCGAACAGCAGTAACGGTTACATTTCCCGCCATTTCAGAAACTGCTCATGTCATCTGAAGTCGGAATTTGAAAGGAAGAATTGTTGGAGGGATGGTGATAAAAGGAAAGCGCCGTGCGTCCTTTCCAGCACATGTTCCTATTGCTGGCCGCTTGGAATGTCACACATGTTGGGCTTTATTTAACCGATCTGCACCAAATTTTTCGGCGGCATGCCTTCTCCTCTTGAAGGGAAAGAGAAAGAGACGCGCGTCCCTGCGTAGGGGAGGGGGGCCACAGCAAAACCGCGAAGGCGGCCGTGTAAGATCGACGTGTGCCACACACAGGGTGGACTGCTTCCTGCGTACACCAGTACACGTCAGCGAAAAGGAGGCACACAAAGACCTCTATATCAAGGAGCTACTACTAAACCTCTTCTTTCCACAACTCAGAGCAGCCATCTTCTCATTTTTTTCTGTCTTCTCTCTTCCACTACTTCCTCGTAATCTACGAAAGAGATAGAGAAGAGAAAAAAGATTGCAGAAAGATTGAAGGGAGGTAAGAAGAGATTACCTGTACAGTTTTTCTCGAATTCGAGATTGAGCGGATTAGCGAGGGAGCTCCCATCTGAGTAGACACATGCAGGCTGGAGAGGAGAACACAACAGCAGACGGCGCCGTGGAGATGGCAGCCGTCTCGGCTTCATCTACTCTAGAGGAGACCCCACGCAAGGAGGCCTCAGCTGCACCTTTGATTGGCGAAGATGACGAAGCAGCCGAGGATAGGGAAGATCGAAATCGGGTACGACGTGGCACCACGACGCAGTCCCAGGAAGATGCTCGTACGGCCGACGGGGGATCATCGATAGGCACGACACGGCCTCGACGTTCTACACGCAGGCAGACATCTGCTGCTACAAGCGCGGATCGAGATCGAGATTCGAGTAGCGGGAGGCGAAGGCGGGGAAGAGGAAGAGGGGGCAAAAGAGGACGAAGAGGTGACGAAGTCGAAGATTCAGATGAAGGGGAACAACGCAGGGAGGAAGAAGAGGAAGAAGAGGAAGAGGAAGAAGCAGAGGAGGAAGCGGCGGAAGGGGAGGACGAGGGCGATCTCGCAAATGACGGCGAGGATGCTGCCATCCGTACGTACATTCGCAAGCAGATCAAGAGATCGGGCGGCATCTCGACAGAGAATGTACGTAAGACCTTTGGCATCGGATGGATCAGGGCCAAGAGGCTGCATGACCAGGAGATGGGCCTCAAGAATGCGGAGGTGCGCTACGCGTCGGATGAGAAGCTGCGCCGCTACATCCGTCGCTGCTTTGATGAGAAGGGTACTTGCTCCGTGAATCATCTGCGCCAGGAATTCAACGTTGGCTACAACCGTGCCAAGAAGATTCTCGAGGAGGAGAAGGAGCGCGCTGAAGGTACCATTGGACGACCTTCCTTCATCTCTCCCTTTCTATCATCTTCTGGTTCCTCTGCCTCTTTCGATTTTCTTCGATCTATGACGACGTGTGAAGACGTCTCAATTTTTTTGAGTTATTGCTGACTCTCTTTGTTCTCTGGTTGACGCGCATGTGCCAAAAGCACCAGACACAGCGTTGGTACCCTTTTTCTTCCTCTTGCAGTACGTAGGGCCCGAGACTAACGCAAGGTTGGTTGGTGAAAAGCCTTCCACGGGAGCTGTGGCGGCGCAGTTGCTGGGACTGGGGGTGGACGAAGTGAACGGAGGCGAGAAGCGACACAAAAGGCGACGCCAAACCAAGAGCTACCAGCAAGATGACGGCCTGGACGATGCCCATATTCAAGGGCTGGAGGAGGATGCGAGCTATCTGCTTGGGATGGGCATGGGTCTCAACGTGGTGAATCGAGAGCGACCCAAGAGGACAGAAGCAGAAGCGATATGCGAAAACGCCTTGCACACGTTGAGTGTAAGCACAACAGACGGCGGCGGGGCGACGGTACCTCCTCATCTGGCCATCTTTCCTGCCCCTGCTAACACCCAAATGCACACAGAAGCGCACCCACGCAGATGAGCGCCTGGAGCCGCGAAAGTGCGCTAGACAGAGTTTGCAACTGCAGTTGGAGGAGCTCCAGGAACAGCGTGCGACAAATAACAGAGCTGAGGGTAGACGAAGGCGGCACCAAGCTAAAGCACTTGAAGCGACCCTTGGCGACGACATGGAAAAGATAAAGCTCAAGATGAAGGAGATCGATGCCCTTCGTGAGGAACTTGACCGAGAGATACTGCGAACAAGGCAGGAGCGGGAGAAGGCGATGAAAAGTTGTGAAGCTCCTCATCTCCTGGCTGAGGTCAAGGAGGCTTCTCCTACTCAAGATATGCAAACAAGAAAGAGGAAGCGAGCAGCTGCTTCAGCGGAAGAGGACATGGCAGACAAACTGCACCTACTACTACAATCGCTGTCAAGCTTACAGCGGGAGCTAGAGGAACAACACCGTCATCTACAAGAACTTCCGGCCGTCCTCGGTGTCCATGCTCTGCCGCCTTTAGCTTGCATGACATCAGGAGTGCAACTTAGCTCCTCTCTTCTCTCAGCTATTTTGCTCAACCTTAGCGCTCCTCGGAAATCGTCGCAAGAGACCACAGCTAATGCGGCTACACCCGTTCCCAGCACTGCCAGCCCAGCACCTAGTGCCTCCAAGTCATCTCCGCCATCCCCACTGCCGGTCACCTTCACCTACTCAGTCCCTGCGCTCTCGTCGCAGGAATTCATCAAGTCGTTAGAAGCCCTCACCGCCTCCGCTGTGCCCTCGGCAGCGCTCTCTTCATCTTTTCCTTCCGGTGCACTCTCTTACACCATTCCATGCGCTCCTCCTCCTTCCCTAGCCTCATCCCTATCGTTCACCTCGTTACCTCCTCCGTCTCCTCTGCTGACGTACATGCCAGTGGACGCCGTGCCAGCACCTCTCCCTACTGTTTCGACCGATCATCAAGCTGCATTCTTCCCTCCGCCTCCGCTACCTACCATCCCGGTTGCTACTTTCCCAGGTTTCCCCTACGCTGACTACGTTGTCGGGAGCGCCAAACCAACATCACCAATGCCCATTCCTACGAGCCCAACAAAGGAGCCGAACCCATCAAGTGGACAGAAACGGGCCACAGGGAGCAGGAGAAGGACCGAACAAGGAGAAGAAGGATCCAGTATCGACGAAGCGACCTGTAATGCCGAGGAGTCGACCCCAAGGGATGATTCCGTCGCTACCAGGAGCTCGTCGAAGGGAAAGAGGGGAAGGCCGAAGAGGAAGGAGGAGAGGCACGGGAAGAGAAGATGATCCTCTCCCTCATAGCCACGGGATCAACATGGTGCGACCCTAATTTGTACCAACACCCCCAAGAAAGGAAATTCGAGTCAGTTTCATCATGTCTGTTGGCAGCTGAGGCAGAGCATACCCCGGCGAGTCCTCTCCACTTCCACGACGACCTGGTGTAGCTCATTATTTCGGAGCTCATGGAGCTGGAGGAGAACCAGAACGAGGTGGAGCGGTACAAGGCAAAGTGCCGTGTGCTGAAGGAGAAGGTGAGGGCCCTTGAACGGGAGCTGACCATGCACAGAACGGAAGCCATCAAGCGCAAGGCCCTAGAGGAGCAGCAGCAGAAGCTGAAGAAAGAGCCGCTGGACGCCACAGGCATCCTCGCGCGGCGAGGCGGTGAGCTGAAGGAGCTCGGTGGACGTCTGATCGATAGTCTCGACGAAATCGTGAAGAGGGAGGAAGCGACCAACATGGAAGTACGCAACTGCCTCGCTCGCCTGCAAGAAAAGGAGGAGCAGATCTTCAACGCCATCATGGAGTACGCCCGCTTGCGTACCACTCCTCACGCGCCGTCGGTTCCCTGCACCCCGTCTGCCCCCAAGTCCGGAGGCGGTAAGACTTCGGGCGCGGGCGAGACAGCTAGCGATGAGGCTCTGCGTAATGCCGAGCAGGCTCTGGCGATAATGAAGGAAAACAAAGCTGAGGAACTACGGATCGCCCGAGAGGCCCTTGCGCGCGAGAGGGCCAAGAGCGATTCTCTCCAGAACCTGGTCCGCAGTCTCGAGCGAGGCATCCGCGAGGAGAAGGTCAAGGCGGTGGAACTCAAGTTCCGGCTGCAGCGAGAGAAGATACAGATGCCGCCTCACCTATTGCAGCTTCTTGGTGGCAACAGAGCCCACGGAGCGGCCACGCACATGGAGATCGCATCGCGCGGCATTGTGCTCGAAGATACGTTATCCTCGTCGACGCCGTCGTCCTCGCCCACGCTGCTCGCTCCACCATCGTACCCGTCCTCAGCGCAAGCATGTGAGGCAACATTGCCCAAGTTGATCAAAGTGGTGGTGCCCAGCATTCGTACGGATGTACTTAAGGGCATTCCACCCGAGAGAGATGATGGAAGCTCTGCAGCGTCAGACGCTGGCGAGGGCAAATGGGTGCGGAAGCATTCAAGCCGAGGAGCCGATCATCGGCCTCCACGCGGAGAAACCGAAGCGAGTGAATCGGTGCCGCCTCCTGCGGTCAAACTTGGTGGCAGGCGAACCCTCCTCGCCGATAGACATGCAGATAAAGACAGCACGTGAAGTCCTCCTTCTTGTAGAGAATGGTGAAGAGTAATGCGGGAGAGTATCGTAGTCTGTAATAAAAGAGTTAAAGCGTTTCTGGTTCGGTTACACACCTGCCCATGGGCTACTGCTGAGGGAGGCTACGCAGAAGCGCATAGGCTCGCTTCACTACTGGTGCATCCACCATCTTGCCATCGACGGACGTAGAACCCTTTCCTTGCCTGCGAAAAGGGTCGTGATCATCAGCGCCAGACTCGACGCGCCTAACAGATCAGCAGTGGTACCTTTCTGCCTCTTCGTAGACAGCGACGACCTTCCTAGCGTACTCTATCTCCTCGGCAGTCGGAGAGAAGCACTCATTGATGGTCTGTACCTGTCGTAGCGCCACGCCAGCAAGGGTAAGAGAGAGCTCACTGGGGGAGGAAAGAGGAGTCTTACTTGACTGGGATGGATGGCGAACATTCCCCGATAGCCGAGTCGCTTGACCTCGAGCGCCTGGGCTCGTAGTCCTTCCACTGAACGGAAGTTGACGTACTGTTTGCAGTACAAGCAAAGGTCAGAGCTCTCAGGACACGCCTAGTAGCTACAGGTATCGACAAACCGGTGTCTCCAGCGCCAAGACGTTGGCGGCACGTGCGGCCACCGAGATAGCGCTTCGAGCGTACGTGACAAGACCAGCGGGACCCTGTTGTTTGGGGGTTAGCAAATACTAACATTACACACATGGATGGCGATCGAGTGAGAACCTGATCAGATGCGCCCTGAACGCCCATATCTGTGAGAAAGTCATCACCTCCGTACGCCACACCTACAATTCTACGAGGTGGTTAGCATGCCCTCCTACTCTTTTCGATCTATCAGTGCTTTTTACCGGTTGGAACTTTTGCAGATGTCGCGAGCATTCGCAACGCCGGCCGCCGTCTCGAGCCAGGGCACAACGCATATCTTTCCGTTTGGAATGCCATTGGTGCGCTCCAGCTTGGTTACCAGCTCGTCAATCTGCTGCATTTCTTCCGCTGTCCCGACCTGAAGGAGAAGATTCATATGAACGCTTCATGAATGCTGCCATCTGCACTTGTGGTGCGCCACCTTGCCTACTGATACACCAAAGATGAGATCGCCCTTGGCAATAACCGCTTGAAGGTCCTCTTCAATGAGCCCTGCAGTGCACCAACATTCATTACCATCATGTCGATCAGTATACTCTGCACTGGCTAGAGGCGAGAGTCCTCACCTGTCCCGAGCGAGTTCACGCGAGGCAGAATCTTGATGTGTGGTCCAAGCTGAGCCAGCTGTGGCAGAAGCGCTGCAATGCTCTGGCGAGCTGCAGCCTTCTCCGAGACTGGAACGCTGTCTTCCATGTCGGGTATAAGCACATCTGCATGTGCAGCAATTGTGGGGCAATATCGGAGGTTAGTCGAGTTTCCCCGTGTTTGTTGACACGTACCAGGAAGCACCATTTGACCCTTCTTCTGTAGCACCTTTTGCAGCATGTCCTGCCTACCCGGCACAAAGAGCCAGCTCCGTAGTGCTGCACAACATAAACACGTCGGGAAATAACGGGAGATAAATCTTGTGCAAAACTAAATATTGAATATTAAAATATTGAAATCAAATTATACCGCCTGTGGAGGGAGCAGTGGTGGCAAATAGTCGTGCGCCACTGGATTTGCATGCCCTCATGGGCCAAGCTGGCAGCCCACAGAGGACCATGCAGCGCGTGGTGGACTTCATTTCTGTTTGAGTTTACAGTGCTGCACTGGAAAGAAATTGTAAAGGAAATTGGGAAAATCAAAATCTAACCTCAACCCAAGCCAAGTGATCAGGAGTCACAAGCTGCAAAAATCATTGGCTCAAGGTAAAGTAAGGACCCTCTGAAGTTGAAGATGGAGAGGATAACAATATTGTTGTTGGTATTGTTGTTTCAATTGTGGGAACGTAACCTCTACCAAACAGCGGGCCAAGAAGGGCCGTGAGTGGAGAATCCAGGAACGTGCCATACAAGATGGAGTTTCAAATGTCGGCACAAAGTGGAAAGTAGCGCACACATTGGCGGAGCAGTTCAAGCTCCGCAAGCGAATCCGCATGTCGCAACCAGACGGCCAATCAATAGTGGCCGGGTATTCCCTTTTTCTGCCAATTAGCCAAGACCACAGTTGCCATTGGACTTGGCGGAGCCGGTATCTGTGGTTTGCCCGCTAAGTTCTTCGTGTTCCCCCTGCTTGTCACCACCAACCACTTTCGCCTCTTCTTCTTCCTTTTCTTCTTGGTTCTCAGCAGCCAGTTCAGGCGAGGAGAGAAAAGAAGGTGTCTCACTTCTCTTGTTCCTCTCTCACGTGGTACCGATACGTCCCGCCGCGGAGTAAATATTTTTATATATTTAAAGAATTATTCTCTACATAAATCTCAACCTCGATTTTTTGCGATTTATATTGATTCTGCTTTGATTTAGGCACAGAACATGTTAACTCGCAGCAAACGCGCCTCCGAACGTAGTCGGGTACCTCCCCGACTTTTTCCTGCTATTTATTTAACTTTAAAAATTGTTAGACTTTTTGTTTATTTTAATAACATAATAACATAATAGAAAACATTTTATTTTATATTGTTGTTTTTCTTTCAAATGGTGAAGAGCCTACGGCAAAGGCAAAGGACGAAGTGGCTACACGCGTGCTCCCAACACCACACGTGTGCTCCCAAGAGCAAGACCAACTGTGGGTACCAACCGGCTGGTTGTGGCCAGACGTCGCGGGTTGGTTGCTTTATTCTCCTCCGGTCGAGGTGGAACGTGGCGATTGGGCGAACCGCGGAAAGTCCGCGTGTAGCCATCTCCTCCTACCCTCTCTTTCTTGAGGGCCATCCACACCAAGAGAAAAAGCTGAATATGCCTTGCTGGCCTTAGGCAAGCTCTCTCTGCCTGTGTCCCAGGCAGAGCAGTCTTGCTGACCCTTTCTGTGGTCCGCGCCAACTGACCCGCCTTGACATTAACCCGATTGGTTACCTAGCAGCACATATACACATATTCTCAAACATTGCTATGTAACACTACTAGCGGAGATCAGTGTATTTTGTGTAGACATCCGCAGGAAGCAGTCACCACAGCGTAATCGCTGGGATCGGAGAAACAAACATCAACAAATGTTACTGAGCGTGTGTGTGTGTTTGACAGTGGGTGAGTGATTGCTGATTGCTGATTGCTGTGTGTCACGGTGATGCAGAAGGCGAGCAAGCGACATAGCGAGCGGGATGACAGGGATGACGAGGAAAACGAGGAGGAGGATGAGCGAGAAGAGGAGCGAGCTGTTCTAGGCACCTCTGAGGAAGAGGAGGAGGAAGAAGATGATATGGACGAGGACGGCGCACGCGTCGCAGCTGCCCGCAGACGAAGGTCTGTGCGAGCACAGCCCACGAACAAAAGAGGACGAACGTCCTCGCGAAAGATGCCCGCACGAAAGCGACGGCGGAGCGTGGAGGACGATGATGATGAATACACAGAAGAGGGCATGGACATGAGCAAGGCAGACCGAGAGAAGGACAAGGAGGAAAGGATGAGCGAAGACGAAATGGAAAAATCACTGAGTTCGGATGAAGAGAATGTTCGAAGGAGTGACATAGACCAGGCACCTACCAGGCGAAGTAAGCGACTGCACCAACAAAAGCAGCAGTTACAAGTTGAAGTACGACAGACGCGGAGCAGGAGCGGAAGCCGAACCTCAAACAAAACCGACAAAACCAAGACATTGGAATTGGAAACGACCCAAGAGGGCGAGGGCCAGGGTGTTGATCACCATGTTGGTGCTGAAGCACTACTCAATCTGGCCGAGGCCATGCTAGCCTCAAGTACGCTCTATCTACGGGGAACGATGTCCGTATCATCTCTCCTGACTCCTGTTTTTGCAGACGATAGTCCGACACCAACATCGGAGACGAGTGCGGATGCGAAGCCTCAAGGCAGCGTCAAACGCCAGCAGCGTGCATCTTCCTTTACTCCAGTTAAGCGTGGCTCTTGGCTGGCAAGGATCAACGGTATGATTGAGCCCTTCTCGATCTGCTTACAATGCATTCTAGATCTAACCAGGACAGTAGCGATGAAATCCGCAAAGGAAGATGCTTCTGCAGAAACATATTCTACGGCGTCAGGTGAAGGCATCCTGCTAAACCCTGACTTGCCGCACAACCTTGATTCGGCAGCTCAATCTGTACGCTCCATCCGGGTTTGCTTAACGTTGACATGTTATTTATGTACCTCCCTGCAGCGGCCACGCATGTATAAGAGATGTGCAACGCATGTGGCGACGGCTTTTTACATATTCTATCAACAACGACAGAACCTACTTATGGTATTACGCCTGGTCTGAAGCAGTAGTGATGATTGCCCATACTTACCCTGCCTATCCCCTATTACACAGTCGCTTGCTTCTGATCCTCAAGCCCAGAAGATGGTGGAGATGTGCTTGGACCCGACCTTTTTGGCACGCTCATTGCGAGAGAAGGCCAGTCCCGATGGCGTAAGCGTCAAAAAGGAGAAGGTAGATTGAATCCCTTTAATAGATTACTGAGCTGTACAGATGTAATGAACTTGGTTGTGCTTCTCAGACGCTCCTACCGCGCAGTCAAGTCGCTCAGCCTACTCAGTCTTCCTCATCGAGTACAAGTTCTAAGTCTAGCTCTGGAGGTAGTGCGTGCTCTTCTTCTCCCGTTGTATCATACCTTGCCAAAGCACTTACTTTTCTACGGTGCAGAAGTAAAGCCGACAGCAGCAAAGAGTTCTAGTTCTTCAGCAACACTGTTAGAAAGCTCAACCAAGCGAGTACAAACGACTAAGATTCAGCCTGATTCCTCGACAAAGGAACATAGCACGCAAGGAAGGAATTCTCAGTCGACTCCGCCGAACTCAGCGACTGTAACGTATCATACTCAACCTCAACTTCAGCCTCAACCAGCACAGTCTCAGGCGCAAGCGCTCGCAGCTCCCGCGCTAGTTTCAATTCTCGCCCTGCCGCCGCATCTACAGACACAACTTGCGCAACAGCTTCAGACTCAGCTTCTTTATCTGCAGCCAGGACAGCTTGTACGTATCCAGTACATGACGCTGTTGATGCACATACCTATTCTGACGTTTGGTTACAGCCTGGACAAGTTGCTATTCTACCTGCGCTCCCGCAGCAGCCTCTACCGACGGTCGCTCAAGCACAAAAGCAAACTGCGCAACAACAATCAGTAGTTACCAAACATGCTAGCCAGCAGCAGCAACAGCAGCAGCAACAGCAGCAGCATCAGCAGCAACAGCGAACTGCATCTCAGCAGGCAGCTATGAATTATCTTCCTCCATCTTCCACATCAAGTGGTGGCCAAACACCAAGCGGACAACAAAGAGTGTTACCTGCCCCTCATCCGCCATCGATAAGCGCATCGTTAACACCTCAACAAGTTGCTCAGCTGGCGGCGATGGGACTTACTGTGGCCGGTCAACCTGCTGGTAATCCGGCAGTGCGTCCCTTCCTGGTGGCAGCTCCGTCCGTCAAGCCTCCTACTGGCGCCGCGATGGTACCTATCTCATCTTTGCCATTCGCTTGCTACCTTTCCTAACTAGTAACATTCAGTCGGCTCACGGAACGGCACCGACGGCCAAGCCGAATATAACTGCTTCAAGTCAGCAGAGCAAAGAAACTCAGGGCGTCATCTCCCCAGCAAAGAAGACCATGGCCGCCGCTTCGCCAGCGAAGCGGGCTGCACCGAGCTCGCGTCAGAATCCGACGGCCAGTGGTACGGGACTTCTATGTTATGCACCTTGGATTCCAATCTCATTTTCTGTTGTGCGTGTAGTGGCTGTTCCGCCAAAGGCCACGGAGGCGACTCCCAGGCCCAGTAATGCCGCGGCAGTCTCTTCCTCTCAGCAGCAACTACAGCAGATCCAGCAGCAACAGGCAGCTTTACAGCAACAGTTCGCACAGCTGGCTCCTCAGTTGTCCATTCCAGGGATGCAGCTCTCTCCTCTATTGCTGCAGCAGCTCTTCCTTAAACAGCAATTAATCAACCAGCAGCTGAGCAATCTTACATCGCAGCAGCAGCAGCACCAACAGCAGCAGCAGCAGCAACAACAACAGCACCAACAGCAGCACCAACAGCATCAACAGCAGAAATCTGGCGTACCACCTACAGCTTCTAGCGTGGGTTCCAGGCCTTCGGGTGGTACGTCGCCGGCAACATCATCAAATCCGTCAGCACAAAGTTCACGGTCCAAACAAGCCGAATCAAGCGGAGGACAAGGCGGGAGCTCAGCACGATCCACTAGGGGTCGACCACCTGCCGAAGAGCAAAGAGAGTACGAGGATAAGCGCAAGGACAAGGGTCCTGTTCCAATAGTACCCTCAGCCGCAGTTCGCAAGACAGAGAACACAAACGAGAAGCTAATTAAGGTGCTTTCGTCCTCCACGCCCTTAGCCACTCCTTCGCAGCCTTTTGTGGCGGCGTTACCCTCACAAGCCTCATCTTCTGGTTCATCGCCTTCCTCGAAACAACTACGTGCCCTGGCGCCACTGGTCAAGTCCTCGTCGGCGCCTGCACTTCCGTCTTCTACGCAGCCTTCTTCCAGTGCCACAGCTTCCTCATCAGCAACAACATCGCTTGGCAGCGGTGGACTGCTCTTTCCTCCTCTCACCTCTCTCTCCCCCAACTCCCGTGGCCTTCCTCCCCTCGTCTCACCTTCAGCCGCTAGCAACGGATCATCACCAAGCATGTCGAGTGGACGGTTGCCGGCGTCTCCGCCAAGCGCACAACATATCTCTCTCCCGCCCCTACGCATGAAGGATTCAATGCCTGCTGCTTCTTCATTCTCTTCACCTGCTTCACTCGTTCTACCTTCCTTTGCCGCGACCGCCTCATTTGCAGCCAGCGGAGTGCCCGCTTCACCGATTCGTTTGCCCTCGCTTGCCTTGCCTCCTTCACCTCCGGATGCTGCGGCATTGCGAAGTGGAGCAGCTGATGTCGCCAAGGGCTGACGCGTTTCGCTGGGGGAGGTTTTGAGAGGCGTGTTTCCCCGACGTAGAGTGTATAGAGCCGCTATCGCGTTGTACAGAACAGGGACACCTTCTCTCCAGTAACGCCTTGTCTTGCTTGGATATGTCTAACAGGAGGAGTATTGGTTTATCTATGGCGCATGAATGACGACTGACCTGCGATCAGGGCAGTTCACACTCTACAACATCGTATCAAGGAGGATTGGTGCAACAGTCTAGACTTCGTCTTCTAACAGGCTCGCGCGCTCGGCTATCCGAGCTGCGATGTCGGTACGCAGCTGCTCAGTGCTGGATGGCCGCAGGAGACAGCGAAGGATCGGCAAGGGCAGTGTAGGCCATCGGTCGGCGACCTTCAAGGAGAGGGAACAGCTTGCGCCAGAAGGCCATGGCGGCGAAATCCAGCGTGGCCACGACGACGTCAGCCTGGCCACGAGGGGCCTCTGCGATGACGCGACCCATGGGATCGCTCACGAAGCTGGAGCCGTAGAATTGCACACCGGCACCCTCGTCGCCCGTACGGTTCACTGCAGCGATGAAGACGCCGTTCATCGGGCACTGCGCCGAGATCACATGACGCCAGATGGGCTGTGTGTCGAATGTGGGATGATCAGGCTCGGAGCCAATGGCCGTAGGATAGATGATCAGCTCAGCTCCCTTCAGCTACGCAACATACGGGATAGAGGTAAGCCCAAAGTGCACTCAACCAGGCAGATGTTTGTATAGAGGGACACACGTACAGCATAGATGCGTGAGACTTCAGGGAACCATTGGTCATAGCACTGCGGCAGACCGATCTTGATGAAGCCCAGATCGAACACCGGGAAGTTGTCGTTCTCTGCGTACGTGCATTCATCAACTTCATCAGTACTGCAAGCGTGAAGAGGACATTCACTAATGGGCAACAGCAGTGCATACCTGAAGCAATGTAATAGTCCTCATGAGCACCGGGTCCTGTGGGTACGTGCAGCTTACGCGTGCGGCCCATCAGGCGGCCATCAGGGCCGAAGACGACGGCGGTGGTGTAATAGCGCGTCCTGCCGCCAGTCTCGCACTTCTCGAAGAGTGAGCCGGTAATGTGGACATCAAGTGCCTTGGCCATCTTGGAGAAGAAGCTTGCTGACGGAGCGTACGAAGGCTCCCCATCAGAAGACGAGGACGCGGACGGAAGCACTTCGGCCTCCTCAAAGTGTGCTTCATTCATCTCCGTGGCGAAGTACTTGTGGAGGGTGAGCTCTGCAGGTTACCTCAAGAGTCAGCCCGACGAGTCAATCAAGCTAACCCAGAAAGGGAACGCACGCTGAAGGCAGATGAGCTGAGCGCCCTGGTCCTTGGCCTTGTGGGCTGCGCGCAGGAGGCTGGCCTGGTGTTCCTGGGGCTCCGGATGCCACTTGGCCTGCACGAGGGCCACGCAGACCTTCCTTCCATCTTGGTTCTTGTGTAGCGGAACAGCACTGATAAGTGTATTCATTTTGTGGTGAAGGAGACGAGTTTGGTGATGTGATGAAGGTTGTTGAGGTAGCTGAATGGTAGGTGTGTTTGAAGAATGCCTATGTTGAAGCACCAACTTTATTGTAGTGTACCTGGCAATCCAGATCAATTCCCGCTTGCCATTGGAGCAAACAAACAAGAAATAAACGGAAATTTCACCGAAAGAGGCATATTGATGGGGAAGGCCAACCTCACTACGTGGGCAAGCACCTGGAAAGAGCACGGTAATGTCAGGGCTAATGGCCTGTAACCTTCTCCTTTCTTGTGGTACAAGTACCTCAAGTGTCCCTTCAGCAAATTGTCTTGTTTGGCCACTGCGCATGGCCACGGCTGTGGCATGTTTGTCATGAGAGCTCATTGATGAGCCGGAAGGAGAGCTCGTGCTATGGCATCCCCCACAGAATGCAGGAACATTGCATTACAATAAACAAATACGCCTGATGGCTCTGGACAAGGTGCCAGTGTTCATCAATGATGCTCCAGTTCAGCTTGCCATGCAAAGCTACGCAGAAGAAGACGAAGTTTGGTTGAACTGGCCATGGCGCGTGCCTTGGGAATGTATAAAGGTGAGGGCTCAACTGTTCATACGTTCACACACACCTACGTACCGTTACAACACCCACTTCGCGCACTACCAGTATGGGAGCTTTCTTTAGCCGTCACCGTCACCATCATCATCACCATCACGGCGGCGGAGGAAGTACGTTCTGATGTGCAGGCTGATCGTTCACTTCTTCAAGACTAAGCGGTGGCTGTACGTGTCTAGGATTCAGAACACGTGGAGGATGGGGCCGGCATGGTGGCAGGAGAAGGCGTTACTACTGAAGTGTAGACCTCAACCACTCGTGCGCCCCCGCGAAGCTTCCACAGCACCAGAGCGATGCAGCAGACTGTTATGGTTTACACGAAACATTTCAAAAAATTTCGAATTCTATGGTGAAATGAAAATTTAAATATCAATTCAAATTTTCATATTGTTCAAAAAGTCGCAAGAATGCCAAATATGTGCCGTGTGCTCTGTCGTAACGCGTTGGCAAATTGCCAGGGATTTACCGCGTTGGCAGGCGGACGCTATCTGGGATCACCTCCTGGTGCTGTGCCTGCTGACGGGCAGTCTCAGCGGGTCTTGGTTACCTGCTCGGCTGCCGCGGGGGATAAGGGTCTTTTTTCGCGACGAGCACCTGCACTTCATTTGATCTAGACGCCACATGAGATCCCGACAGATTTAAAGTCCTTTTGGCAAATTCACATCTAGGTAAACTGCGCATCGTACGTTCCCTTTTCCATCCATTCTTTTATTCTTTTTATTATCTTAATACCTCGTTAAAAATTAATTCTCCTGCAATATTTAAATCCATACCTTTCTGAATTGATGCAACAAATTAAATCCAGTATTAATCAATTACCACTCAATGCAATAATAATAGATACACCATTTCCGCTCTCCCGCCACCACCACGACTACGATGGTGCGACACCAGCCTACACGGCCGCGACGGCCACCAACACCGTTGGCTCGACCACGAGCAGCGCGTCATGCACGTGCCCATACTACCTTCTCGACCTTTGCCTGTGCTTCTTCTTCTTCGTCCTCTTCTTCCTCTTTCCTCTCTCGGTCCATGCTGTCTTCCTGGTGTTCCTCTTCCGTTCTCCGACTTACATTCATACTCGTGCTGGTCTGCTCGCTTCTCGCCGTGCCGTCGGCGCTCGGCATCATGATGAGAGGCCACGTCGGTCCTCTGTCGGCCGAGCTCCTGCCGCTCTGCAGCAACTGCAGCTCTGGAGTCCCCGCCGACCCTACTCCCGTCGGCAGTGTGCTCGTACACCATGCTGCCGC